>PVIU01022634.1:0-28965 GCA_004026605.1 Ondatra zibethicus | reverse complement strand
TGAGCCCCCAAGGTGCAGGTGAAGAGCAGAAGGTGGGAGAAGATGAGTTAGGAAGTTAGGACCATGAGGGGCTGGTCCACCTACTGAGACAGTGTGCCTGAACTAATGGGAGCGCACCAATCCAGCTGGACTGGGACTGAATGAGCATATGATCAAACCAGACTCTCTGAATGTGGCGGCGAAAGTTGGCAGATGGAGATCCCATCAACAATGACACCAGGACCTATTTCTTCTGCATGTATTATCTTTTTGATAACCGAGTCTTTTTGAATGCACTCCTTCCTAGGCCGGGAGGGATGGGGGTGGGCCTTGGACTTCCAACAGGGCAGGGCACCATGCCCTCTTTCAAGGAAGAAGGGGGAGGGAGGAGGGGTGGGGGGGTAGTGGAAGGGGACCGGGAGAAGGGGAAGAAAGGTAAAAAATTTATTTCTTTAATTATGTTCTTGAATGGAAAAAATAAAACAAAACAATGTAAAAAAAAATAATGACATCTTAAAATTTGCGGGCAAATGGATGGACGTAGAAAACATCATATTGAGTGAGGTAACCTAGACCCAGTAAGACAAATATAATATGTGCTCATTCATAAGTGGCTTTTAGACATAAAGCAAGGAAAAATCAGCTTAAAATTCACAATCCCAGAGAACCAAGACAACAAAGAGGACCCTAAGAAAGACATACATGAATCTAATCTACATGGGAAGTAGAGAAAGACAAGATCTCTTGAGTAAATTAGGAGCATGGGGATTGTGAGAAAGGGTAGAAGGGGATGGGATAGGAAGGGAGGGAAGTGAAGAAAAATATATTGCTTAATAAAAACAATAAGAAAGAACAAATACATCCTAAAAACAAGTTTTTAATATTGAGCCATCTCTCTACCTCTCCACCTTGTTTTCTGAGGCAGGGTTTCTCACTGAACCTGGAGCTCACTGATTTGTTTAGACTAGTCGGTCAGCCAGCTACAGTAATCCTGTATCCTCCGTGGTAGTGGTAATATGACAGGAACTTACCACTGTGCCCAACTTTGATGCAAATGCTTTACGTCAAACTCAAGTCCTCATCAAGTTTGTCCAGCAAGTACTTAACCAACTGGGACATTTCCCCAGGCCCTGTTTGAAATGATTTGAGTTTCACATTTGAGATGAGATGAATGGCTTCTCATTAAGGATGCAGGAAGCATTGTTGACCTGGGGTCAATCAAGTTGGGTGCACAGGGAATGGTAGGGAGATGATAATCCTGCAGTACCCTACTAGGTTTGTCAAATAGCTTGGGAAGCTTGAAAGGAGGAAGAGAATGGCAAATTGGACCACAGTCTTAGATTGGCCCTATTTCCTGCTGGCTTCTGGGTGGTACCTAGGAATCTCTTTTTGGCTCTCTTTGGGAAGAGGACACAAACACTAAGCTTTTGACATGAGTCAAGGCATCTATGGTGGGAATTTGTAAAGTCCTTAAGACCTTTTAGTTAGGCCAGTTCCAAATGAAGGACTATATTACTTTTCTGTTGCTATCGTCACTAGTTTAAGTTTAATGATTTTAACCAATACAAATATATTGTCTTATAGATCTGGTTATCAAAAGTTTGAAATAAGTCTTATGGGGCTCAAATTAAGGTATCAACAGAACATAAATTCCTTCTTTAGGATCCTGAGAGCTCTATTCCGTGCCTTTTCCATGTATTGCTTATATTCCTATATTCCTTGGCTTTTAGCATCTTTCTCCATTTTTTGATGTTAGTAACAATATTCCACACTTTCTGTTTTTGTCAGTTTTTTTTTTGTCAGTTTGACACAAGCTAGAGTTATTTGTAAGGAAGAACCTTGGAGGCAAGTCTGTAGGGCATTTTCTTGATTGACGCTTGATTGGGTAATCCTAGGTCACTGAAGGGTGGTGCCACCCCAGTGTAGGTGCCACCGCTGAATCTTTAAGAAAGCAGTCTGAGAAACCACGAGGAGTAAGCCAGTAAGTAGCACCCTTCTACGGCTTCTGTTTCAGTTCCTGCCTCCAGGTGCCTGCCTTGAGTACCTGCCCCAGACTTCCCTCAGGGATGGAGTAGCCTGACAGTTGCAAGATGAAACAAACCCCCTTCCCTCAAGTTACTTTTGATCCTGGTGTTTTATCCCAGCCATGAAAGCCCTAACTAAAACACAGTCACAGGCCGTTCTTCCCAGCAGTGACCTTGATGCATCACACGTGATAATGCTCTCAAACTCTGGTTCTGGCCACTCGTCTGCTGTGATCTACAGGCAGGTGCTGTCTGTGGCTTTGCTAAATGATGAGTGTTTGAGGGAGTGGCTTTAGGACTAACTGTAAAACATATTTTCTTTTGCAAATCTTGCCAGCTTAGGCTTTAGGCTGGTCAGAAAGGAGGTTACATGGTACATGGAAACCTGATGGTACCAGACAGTTTCTTTCAGCAAATGTCTAGTTACTGGGTGCAGAATATGGCGCTGGGCAGCATACCTCACTCATTGGCAAGACCTACTGCTCAGAGGTGTCTTTGACTTTGGTATTGACTGCTTTTCATCACTTTTATTAGAACCAAAACTATTTCACTATACAGACTCTCTCTCTCTCTCTCTCTCTCTCTCATTTATATGGCTATAAATCTATCTCTTTATCTAATCATCTTTCTCTATATTATATATATTCAGAGTTCATGATAAGAGTCTCATGCATTTTTGACAATTTTAAGGACAGATACGATACTTGACTTTATTATACTTATTGTCTGAGGAGAAAGATGGACTCTGCTTATCTTCTTCACTAGTAACATTTTATTGCAACACGGCCACAAACAATCAGTTTACTGTCTTTTGGTTGTTTTGTGTCTCAGACAGCAAAGCTGAATGGCTGTCACGCAATTCACTGGTCACAGTTTGAACCCAAATACTTACCGACTAGTCCTTACTGAAAAAAAAATGCATTGTCTTTTGGACAGATAAACAGCAACTATATATTATCATGACAATATTCCAAGAGTTTAGGAGAAAGACAGTGTTTTTGGAGCATTCTGCATCCCCAAACTCATGGCTTTAGAGAGGCTGTAGAGGGTATAAAGTGTCTCCCAGTTGTGTCGCTGAGAACCTGTTCCCCTGGACTGCATGCTCCTTTTGATCCTTCAAATTGATTTGGGGGGTTTCTGGTCAACCACAAAAATCATTACTGGGAGTTGCATTGGTCTGAACTCCCCCTGGCCTGGGAGTTGCATTGGTCTGGACTCCAAATTCCAGCAAGCCAGGGTATTTAAGTGGGGGCCCAGAGGAGGAGCATGTGGCCCTGGGTTTTGCATGTGCTCCCTGTTTTTCTGTCTCCCCTTCCATGCTCTCGGTCATCCAAGAGTGCTGCATTTATTAAAACATGGACATTTTAACTCGGTTTAATTTGGCCTGATTGGATTTCTGTGTGCCGGGGGAGAGGATTTTTCTTAACAATTACTAAGGTGCTAATTCTAGTACTGCCTAGGGTTCAGATTCTTGGGGTGGGTCATTTTGCCTTCCTTCTAAAGTCTCTCACTCTTCCAGCTATTTTAGGTGTAGAGTTTGGGTTCCTGTCATTCATAAACTTTTCTATGTTTGTTATTATTATCTTTTCAGCATTTTGTATAACTTCTTCAGTTCTTTTTGCTTCCAGATCATCATCTAGGAATCAATTTCTTCAAAGACATTTAGAGACCTCCAAAACGTCTCAGATACTAATTTTTTTCCTCTGGGCAAGAAATACTAAACCTTGGGTACAGTTTGAAATGAGCACAGAATGGAAATGAATATAAAAGCCAGAACTGATTACTTTAGAATTGCACTGTCTTCTTTGTGTTGCTAAGCAGTTTGGATTATATCCTGAAAACACAGAGTTTAAGTGAGACGGTAGCTGCACTGCTATGCATCAAATATCCTGATAACCAGCCCTGTCCCTTTCTTTCTTAAGATGTAAGCAGAGGCCACTGCTGTCCGTTCTTAGCTTTGCAGTCTATGAACTAGACAGGTCTTCCCACCCTTTCAAGGCTTCATCACAATGTGTAGCTCACTGGGGTGTGGTTTGGGGCAGGGCAGTATCCAGCTGGAAGATGTCTCTCATCGTCTCAAGACTCCCTCACACTGCCGTACTTTGCAACCCTCTAAGTATTGATCAGACCGCCTAGCAGATGCAACTGTGGATGTCGAACCTTCCACTGGAATTTTGCGCTCTGGGACTCTACAGTAGCAACTGCAGATAGGTGCTTGCGGAGGTTGATCCAATGCTAGCCTCAGGCTCAGCACTTTCAAAGTCCTGGGTGGTTATTAGGCCGCTTTTCTCTGTGTACTTCACAGCCCTGGAGACTGCTGCTGCCTTCGGTGGCTTTTAGGTTCTCAGCTTCCTGCCTTCCCACTCCCCACTAGTGCCTCTCAGGGCTATGGCAAGTTAAATTGAGCCCCTGAGGCTTGTGGTTTTTCCTTAGGGTAGCTCAGTTTTAAACAACAGATCTCTCCCTAAAATGGCTCCCAAACACTGTGCTTCTTGTCACACAGATGGACAAAGTAGATTCTTGTCTACAGTTGTCCCCTTGTGGGAGGAATCACTGCTTCACCCAGAACCACAAATGAATTTGAAGCTTGTGGCTCTTGTGAGGGATAGACAACGCTGTGTGCTTTCACTGGGACTACAGCGTTTACATTTTCAATGAGGCTTCTGCGTTCCCTCCTCCTGCTTGGAACCCTTTGACTGGAGCATTGTTTGGCTTGATTTACTTGTTTTCTGTGTCTATCTTTTCCTCTGTTGTTTCCAGGTAGCCTGTAACAACCTTCCTGAATTTGTAAAGTTCCTTCTCTTTCTTTCTCTTTCTTTTTGGTAAGATCTGTTTTTTTTTTTCTTATTTGAATGTCCTTTATTGAATGACATGAAGGCAGCTTCCTGTCCCTCATCTTTACCAGTTCAACGTAAATCGCTACCAGTCCTGCAGAATTCTCCCTTCTGTGTTAAGATGGCATGGAAGTATTTTATTTTTAATTTCCCACTTTAATTTTATAGCACACCTATGTCCCTGCAAGTCTGGACCCGCACTACCTGTATTCTGTGTCAGGGTTATCCATGATTACTTGATTTGTAGAAAGGAATGGGACAATTTCTTCCTCTTCTATAATGTTTCTGGAGTGAAAACAGGTCAGTTTGATAGGCACATGGCCTATCGTTAATGAATTATCATTCATTAGCTCAAAATATTTTGTTGTTGGAGACTAGATAATACAATCTAAAGTCCAGGTAATTTCTAAACAAAACATGATTTATTTTTATCTATTTTGGCAGAAATTTATCATCTATCTAGTAGAATTGAGACATTCTGCTAGAGTAAGTTTCATAGGGACTGGGAATATGTGCCTCCTGATAGCAGAGAAGAATGTGGATATTGGTGTGTCAGGCTAACAATTGCTCACAGGAAGGCAACCAAGCTACACAGAAGGGGGCTAAGGAATTTTCAGTCTAAGTTAAGAGGCTAAGAGTAGGTTTTGAAGGAAATATGGGAAAATAACTCTCCAAGTAAAAGACTAGAAGAGGCATGGAGACCAAGGCAGATGCAGACTTCCCAGTGAGCAGAGTCGACTGTCACGGTAGTAGGAGTTGGATGCTTGGCTTTAAATCACTATAGTGGCATCATCATTGTTTTTGGGCAAATAGCTGACCTACCCTTTTATTAACCTCCATAAGTGAGACTCACAACAGCTTTTATTTCAGTAGAATGTACGAGGATTAAGTGAAAGTGTAAATATACAGCTTTGTTTCCCCAAATTTCTCAGATAATAAGTCGTCCACAGAACTTCGAAAAAGCACAGCTTTCTAGACTACTCCCTGACGACTATGATTCAATAAGTCTGGGATGAGGACCAGACTTTGTACTTTTAGCAAGAACCCCAGGTGATATGCATCATTAGTAAAGTTTGGAAAATGCTGACTGATACATAGCGTTAGCATAGTTCCAGGTGCAGGGTAAGGACTCAATACACTTATAATGACAGATGTTATATAGGAAGGGAATACATGAGGGTCAGAAGGGTATATGAGACTAGAGATGAGACAGGGCCATATCACTAAAAGACTAAATGCATTCCACATTATGGGACTGGTATTTTATCTTAGAAGAGAGGAGAAGTTACTTAAAGGTCTAAAGTAGTTAAATTTTTGACCTGACACTCATTTTTAAAAGATCCATGTATCTCCCATGAAGAGAGAGTTGCAAATTAATGGGACTGGAAGCCACAGATCTACTTACATGGTTTCTTTAGAAAGCCAGTTGAAAAAAAATCAAGAATTGAATTCCAATGCTCGGAAATGGAATGGAGAGATACTCAGAATGGAGACTTGGCCCACTGTATATAATCATGAGGGAGATAACTAGGCTTTCCCTCAGGTAAGGCTAGGAGAAAAGTGCTGTGCAGGAGGAAAGAACCCATAGTGGCAGAGCGATAGTTGTGCAGTGAGGAATAGTTATATTCAGAATGAGTTGAGCTCAAGTCATTCCTGTCTGAGTTCATTTGGAAGTTGGAGATTAAACACATGGAGCTTGGGACAGAGGTTTGGATTGAAGATGTACGTGTAAAAACCATATAGATGAGATGAGAGTTGAAACCCTCGCTTTTCCTCATGACATTTAGTGGTGTGTCTAAAGTCACAATCCTAACGATTTGACAATAAATGGATGTTATTGGATTCTATCGGTGAAAGGAAGAGCATGTTCAAGTGTGGGCTCATGTTAAAATAACAGGTAAACATTTTATATATTGCATTGTGTCTCCAGAAGATAGTTTTCTAAGCTACTACTCCATAGCACAAGGCTTTCCTCCTGGCTAAATATTCCTGCTCTGGAAAGGAGAGATAGAGAGATTGGAGGCAGTTGCAGGCATTTTCAGAGTGTTATATATGACATGACATATTGTGGGCTATAGCAGTTGGTTCTAAGTAAAGATGATTAGATTTCCTTGGATAGAATCATCTAAAGAATTGACTTCCTTCCAAACACTTAATAGACTTGATGTAACTTGGAATAGACTTCACCTCAGTTGGCAATAGAAATGCTCACTGAATTCCATTTCTCTGCTTTGACTTTGAGAATGTTAACTGCTTGGCTAGTTAACTGGAATGAATCCAAGGGTCACCACAGTGACATATCACATGGTCTTCTCATCCATCTCTGTTTCTTCTCCCAGCCAAGTACTAAAAGGTGAATAAATGAATAGTGGTAGGAGAAATTTAAGAGAATGAAATTATATACAAAGCTAATCATCATTGACAGGAGTTTTTCTTTGAGAGACTATAAAATAGAAGATATTTTGTATTTATAAACTCCATGTGTTAAACATCATTTGGGAGATAGGTCTGAACAAAATGTTCTTACAATTACAATATTATGTGGTTGGACTTTCCAGCTTAGTACATACTTCTGAGTCTCTGCACATTTTTCCAGCTATCTGAAATACCCTTTTCTATCAATTTTTATGTCTAAAAATTCCATTATTCCTTCAAAATTCAGTTCAAGATTGGCCAACAAGATGTCTTCCATTCATTTCTATCAAAGCACAGTACTTTTATGTCGTCATAGACCAAAGTGCTTTCTAAGAAGTTTAGAAACCATGTAGAAGAAAGCAACAGCCCAAAAGAGCGTGAGAGCATATAGAGCTATTTAGAAGGCAGATTTAAACCAGATATCACAATTACCAACTATGATTCTAGCAACAAACCCAGAAACAAACCTTGTTGACTCAAATATGAACCTGTATTACCTTGTTCTTGCCATGAGTATCATTTGCAACTGGACTCAGAGTGTTTCATTCTCCTCTTTACCATGCATTAAATAATAGGCCTGTCAAAAATAGATCCCACACAAGGATTCTGAAATGGCTTCAGATGTAGTTTCAGCTACTCTCAGCTGCAGTCCAAAGACTTTGCCTATCCCTATGCAGTGATCCAAGAGGAGACACATTTGCCCTGATTCTGGGTATAGACTTGCTCATGTCAGAGTTCCACAGTCAGTCTTGAAATGGTTTTCTTACTTAGCTTCCCAATGCAGAAATGATCATCAATGTTAGTAAAGAGGCAGGATAGAAAAATCAATGAAAATTCAGTAGTCTTTCTATACACCGGCAACAAACACACACACACACACACACACACACAGATTATGGATACACTCCCATCTACAATAGCCTCAAAGATAATAAAATTTCTTAGAATAAACCTACTCAATGAGGTGAAAGGCCTCTATAATGAAAACTTCAAATCTATAAAGAAAGAGATAGAGGAAGACATTAGAAAATAGAAGGAAACCACTAAGTTCATGGATAAGAAGAATTACTATTATGAATATCCTACCAGAATAAACTTACATATTCAATGCAATCCCAATACCCCAATAAAGATACAACAAAATTCTTCACATAAATAGGAAAAAAAGGTCCTAAAATTCATATAGAACCAGAGAAGACCTTGTATAGCCAAAGCAATTAGTAAAATGGATAACCCTAGAGTGATTGCCACTCCAGATTTTAAAATATATTAAGGAATTTTAGTAACAAACCAGCATGGTACTGCCACAAAATCAGAAATGTAGATGAATGGAACAAAATAGAAAACACTAACTGCATTTTACTCTAGCAAAAGATTTAAATGTTACAAACATTGAATGTAATAGATATAGCCATCTGACACTCTACAAATCACCAAGAATATACATGGGAGAAAAGAAAGCTTCTTCAACAAATAGCACTGGAAAACTTGATGTCTACACACAGAAGAATGAAACTGTGTCTGCATCTATCATCCTTCACAAAAATTAACATAAAGTGGAAAAAACCCTCAATTTAAAACCTCAAACACTAAAACTGCAAGAAGGAAACATAGGCACTACCGTACAAGATAGAGGTGTAGCAATGGACTTTCAAAACAGGACTTCATTACCCAGGAATTCAGGCCAACAATTTACAGTGAGACCTCATGAAACCAAAAGCTTCTGTATAATTGAGGAAAAGGCATTTAAGTAAAGAAGAAATTTTGGAAAAATTAAAACAGAAAATCATTGAGTCTATGATCACTATATGGAAGAACAAACATATCATTCAAGACCAAATGGATGATGTGCTGGTTGGTTTTATGTCAACCTGACACAAGCTAGAATCAATTTGAAGAGGGAACCTAAACTGAGAAAATTTACACCCAAAATAGGCCTGTGAACAAACCTATGATTCATTTTTTAAAATTAGTGATTGATGTGGGAGAGCCCAGCCCATTGAGGGTGGTACCATCCAATGGGAAGTGGTCCTGGGGTATATAGGAAAACAGGCTGAGCCAGCTATGGGAAGCAAGCCAGTAAGCAGCACTCCTCCATGGCCTCTTCATCAGTTCCTGCCTCCAGGTTCCTGCCCTGACTTCCCTTGGTGATGGAATGTGACCTAAGAGTTATAAAATGAATTAAACCCTTTTTTCCTTCTACATTTCTTTTGACCATGGTGTTTTATTACATCAAGAAAAACCCTATTAAGATAGATGACATAATCAGAAAGATGGAAGCTCACAGAAGGGGTCAAAGAAACACTGGAGATAAAAAACCACTACAGAACAGAAATCAAAAGGCTCATGAGTAACACCAGCCATGACTGGAGAAAGAATCTCTGATGTACAGATATGACAACAGAAATTCCCCAAATGAAAAATCAAAGAGAGGAAAAAAAATGGAAACAGCCCACAGGAACTATGGAACAACTGAAGCAATGCTTGAAGGATCAATTAGGCCATAGATGCAAGATGCTCAGAGAACACAAAGTAGGGTAGATAGCAAAACCAGAACCAAATGAAAATTTAGACATATTGTATCCAAGCTTCAGAGAAATCACGACATCAAAATCATAGTGAGTGAGTGTACCTTCAGTGCAGAGAACTAATCATAAGATTTCCATCAGATTTAAGAAATCATACAAGCAAATACAGAAAGTAAAATATTCAAAACATTAAAACGAAATTCTACCAATCCAGTATTCCACATTCTAAAAAAAAATTATCAAATGTGAGAGAGAGCTAGACTTTTTCAGACAAATGAACACTGGGGGAATGATATATAAAAATATGTGTCATTGCATTTGTGTACTGTGCAGCCTTCTTAGCTGACGACGATACTCCAGATTCTCAGGTAACTGAGATGATCTATAAAGAGGTCAATACCTCTACCTCTGCTGAATAATAGGATAGCTACACAAGCTTGCTTTTAGGTTGAGCTTGGGGAATCCAGCTGAAGAGAGAAAGGAAGGATTGTAGGAGCCACAGGTGTCAGGAAATCACAACAAAACTCATAGAAACAACTATGAAGTTCATAAAAACTCACAGAATCTGAACCAACAACAGGGAGCCTGCATGGGACTGACCCAGGCCCTCTACATATATGTGACAGTAGTGTAGCTTGATTTGTTTGTGGGACTCCTATCAATGGGAGCAAGAACTGTCCCTAATGCTTCGACTGCCTTTTGGGAACCTATTTCTTATATGTATTGACTTACGCAGACTAAATACAAGTGGAGGTGCTTAATGTTACCACAACTTGATATGCCATACGTTATTGATATCCATTGGAGGTCTGCCTCTTTCTGAACAGAAGCAGAGGAGGAATGGATTGAAGGAGGGATAGTGGGGAGGTGGGCAAAGGAATGGGAGGAGAGGAGGGAGGGAAAACTGCGATCAGGATGTAAAATTAAAAGTCAAAACCCAAAAAGCTACCACCTTATATGTTTTCTCCTTTTTACAGTTTTTTTTTTAAAAAAAATCCAATCCACTGGGTATTTTGGCATATGCCTTTAACTCAACACTTGGGAGGCAGAGTCAGGGTGGGTCTCTGTGATTCAAGGTCAGCCTGGCTTATACAGCAAGTACTGAAACAGCCAGGGCTATGCAGTGAAATGCCTGTTTCAAAACCCCCAAAACTAACATGTAGTGGCATTTCATTTGTATTTTAATAAATAAAGCTTGCCAGAAGATCAGAAAAGTAAAACAGTCACACTGGCCAGCCTTACAGACCAGGCAGCAATGACACACACCTTTAACCCCAGTGGCCACACTAGTTACCATAGAAACCAGGTGTTAATGGTGCATGCCCTTAGTCCCAGAACTAGAGAGGATTATAAAATGGGAGGAGTATCATTCTTTGTGGAGGCAGGATGCCATTTTGAACTGAGGTAGAGGTAAAAGCCAGTGACTGGCTGTTTTGCTTTTTTGACCTTCAGGTTGAACCCCAATTCCTGTCTCTGAGTTTTATTAAATGTGCTTCACTAAAAATTCTAAAATCCATTACTAAGATCTTGCTTATTTTTGCATTGGTGTCTGATAGAAGCAAGGTTTGCTCAACCAGCCATGTTCCCTGTAGAGGAGCTAGTATTTTCATCCTGGTTGCGGAGCACTGTATCTCAATGAAAGAGGACTTTTATGCATTTGTAATACTTCTGGTAGACAAAGAAATAAGTCTTTTACACAGAAGGAGTTATTCTTTATGGTGGCCAGTTTTTACACCCTCACCATGAATGAACCAATTATTTTCTTTTCTATACCCAGAACCACAGTGTGATTCCACGGTTGATAATCACTGTGGTTAGTCTTGGTGGGAACAGTTCTCATTTTTCTTCAAAGGTAAGCAGTGCGCCTAGAATAGCCTGAGACCCAGACAGCAGCCTCAAATTAGAGAACCCTTCTAGAAGGTACGGCTGTGAAATCACTCACCACAAACACCCACTTCCCCACCTTTTTCCAACACCAACAGCCAGTAGCCGATGCACAATGTGGGTAATGTGAGCTGACAGGGAATTGCACTCGTGCTAAAATTATAATTTTTGCCTAATTCCAATTTAGTTTTAAAGATTTGAAAAAGGAACAGATGGGGCTGGCAGATGTAATTAAGGGAAAAAGATATCTATTGCTTTAGACTGTGTGCATAATAGAAGCATTTAGCTAAACTGTTGAGTACCACTAAAAGCTAATTTTTGGGAGAAAGCACCGTTATTATTATTTTTTATAACTGTTATGCTGGGAGTCTTGCCTGATAATTACCAAAGGCAGAGTTTTTAGAAACTGCTTCAAAGTCTGGACTCCATTTGCTCCTTCCAAAAACAACTCAACGCCACTGCAAGAAGCACTCCAGTTTATTTTTACAAATTTGTCTTAAACAGCGTTCACTTCACCGTTTCCTAAAGTACAAATAACAGTGTCATCAACAGTAGATGAGATTATTTCAGAGCTTCTGAGATAGCCTTTAAGAATGTTATAATGTTTGTAACTTATGGTTTGTGGTGTTGATTTTCCACTTATGGAAATCTAGAGTTTGCTTATAGGTAGTCCATGGACCACACTGTGCTCTGATCTCCCGACCCAAAGGAAGTATTCCTTCCTGCCTGAAGCACCTCAGAGATGGTCCACACACATGCAGTATCCACTCCTGCTTCATTCAACAAGAGTTTCCCTTATTTTCATGTGGTCCTTCAGTAGTGAAGAGAAGACCCAGAAAGGGCTCTTTGCCTTCTGTCTAATCAGGGCTTGGCAAACAGATCCTTCTGTCAGCCCCAGCAAACATTGTTTTTTCTCGGTGCCTTGCCTTCCTTATGTTTTCCTTATAAACTAAGTCTTTCCTGGAAGCACTGGGCACAGCTGTGTTCAACATTTTCTGCATTATTAATTCCCTGTCTTTTCGTTTTCATGGGTAAATTTGGGTATTTGCAGCGCCATAGTTACAGAGCATTGTGTATATGATGCCCAGCTGACATTCATGGAGGAGTTGCTAAATAAACAAGCAAAGCACCGTTTTGGGGCACAGATCATTTTTTTTTTCATTTGGAGATTATCCGAACATTGTAATTGCTAAATAGAAGAGAATGAATTTTCCCATCTTTTTATTCTTGGAGAAAATGATGTTTCCAGTGTTTATCCTGTTATGTGGCCAGATATATACTGGTTATAGATGTTTTCAAATAACCAAAATCAGTATAATGAGAAGACATTAGCAGTAAGTAAAAAAAATGTACTAAGTGCTTATTCTATTCTATTCTTCTCTCATACATTACATCCTGACCACAGTTTATCCTTCCTTCACTCCTCCCAGTCCATCCCCACCATCCCAGATAAATTCCTTCCTAAATTCCCTTAAAAAGAAAAAGAGCATGCCTCCCAGTGATATCTACTGAACAATGCCTTAACAAGTTACAATAAGATTAGGCACAAACTCTCATATCAAGGCTGGATGAGGCAACCTAGTAGGAGGAAAAGGATCTCAAGAGCAGACAAAAGAGTCAGAGACACCTCCTGACTCCCACTGTTAGGAGTCCCAAAAGAACACCCAATTATACAATCATAACATATATGAAGAGGACCTATCTTACACCTATACCAGGTCTGTTAATTTTGCTTCAGCCTCTGTGATCTCCTATGAGCCCTGCTTAGCTGATCCTGTGGTCCATGTTCTTGAGGTGTCCTCCACTCCTCTGGCTCCTACAATCCTTCTTCCACCTCAAGGTTTGTTTACACACACACACACACACACACACACACACACACACACACACACACACACACACCACGATAAGTGAAAGTGTGAGCTGAAGTTTGCATTCTCAGGAAGTCACATTGAAAATAACCAATGTTACTGATGCTTTGTGAACCCAGTTATCACTGTGGTCCCCCAAGAAATGTCAGTGTACTGACCCAGCTGCGGAAGATTTGTAGTATCTACAGATGTAAATCACAAGGTTTCTCTATCAATAGGTTGATGTAGATTCGTCGGTTTTACTTCAAGGGTTGCTCTTGTTTAGTCACACAGAGATATATATCTGTTTGACTGATGGTGGGGCCACAGGTACAGAAGATTAAAAAAGCATGCATATGCCATTTTATTTTAGAACACATAAGTCTTATTCCTTATTTAATACACCTGCCATTCTTACCACCAAAGTTGATTTGATACACCGTACATGGAAAGATCTCATACTCAGTCCACTGGTGGTGCAAAGGCAGATAAAGAAAAGAGTGCAATGAATCTAAATATGCATATGAAAAAGAATATATTTCCCTATTTCTATTCCGCCCTCTGTACAAAATTGCTTTCAGATTTCAGGCTGTGTATTTGAAATGTTGAATGTGCTAGAATGACATTGAAATGTTTGTGACAGCTATCAGTGAATGATGTCTGGAAAGTCTTGACTTTATTTCTGGTCACAACTGGAATTATTGATGGTGGGAAGTAATGTTCCTTTTTTTTTTTCAAGAATCAAAGCAAGACCTGATAGCCATCTTGAAGAAGACATACTGAGAATGATAGGAATCTACTAAAGAAACAGAATTATTACCCAATTCTAAATTTTGTTAGGTAAGATAGTATCAGATAGGATTTGTTTTCATTTATCAGTTACCATTAACTATGCAGCTTTTAAAAAGCAGTGAAGCAGTCATATCACAAATGAGATGGGGTCGGAGAAATCATTTTTCTCTTCACTCCTTTTCAAAAACTTAGGTAACTATCCACAGAAATGTTTATCTCTGTGGAATCTTAGGAATACAATTTAGAACCTATAGTGACACAGTGAAGCAAAAGGAAGAGAATAGCTTCAGAGCAAGGGCCACTGTGGCACTCACTTAGGAGAAGTCTGGAGAGAGACAGAAAGAACAAGAACGCAGTGACTGTCTGCATACGTCATGTGAAGCGTGCCATCATGGTACTTCACATGTCGCCTGCTCTGTGGAAGAAGATGTATCTTAATGACACTGTAAACTTCATGGACTCCCCAGATTTTTCACAGTGTTCATAAGTATTGACCCCATAATTTGCCCTGTATAAAATTTTCACCAGTAAACCACTTCTGCCGACCTCCCTGGAGAAGGAGATGCTATTGCTTCCCCTACACACAGAAATGTCCCATGCATGACCAGGACTACCATTGACAACTCCACTCATACTTCAGAAAGCCATGCTTGTGCTGCTAAGCACATGCATTTCAGTTGATTTTACAGCCACTTTGTACATGTCTGTGTCTAAAATTGGGGAAGAAATTTAAAAAAAAATCCTAGAGGCAAATGAAAAAAAGCATAACTTATTAGAACATTTGAGATACGGCATTCTAAGAGAAAAGTTTATAGATATAAGTGCTCACATAAAAAAACAGAAAATATTTCAAATAAATAGCCTAATGATGCATCTTAAGGCTCTAAAAGGCAAAGAGAAGCCAAATCTGAAAAGGGCAGTAGAAAAGCAGCTATAATATGGCTCAGCAGTTAATAGCACTTCCTACTACTTTGAGGACCTGAATTCAGTTCCTTGTACCCATGTTATAGGGCTCACAACTGCCTATAACTCCAGCTCCAGGATATCTTTCTCACTCTTCTGGATTCCAAGGGTATATCCATGTGCTTATCTGTGCATAGATTCACAAATAGATACTTACCATGGATAACAAAATAAAGATCAGGGTAGAAATAATTGAATTGGGGATTACTCAAGTTAATAACACTAGGGATGAAGATTGTTATAATAGATTCCAATGAAATAAAAAATTTCAATACCTTCAGAACTATGTCAGACATTTGTGGTCTTTTGTGTTTTCATGTGAGTTTTAGGATCCTAGTGAAATTTTGATAATTTATAATCTAAAATATCTAGAATCTCTAAAAGGAACTGATGAATTTTGAGACACACATGACTTGCCAAAATTAAATCAGTAGGGTATGAAGGTAATAAGTCACAAGGATATTAAATAGATCCATAGAAAGTAAATTGTTGAAGTGGCATTAGCAAGTGTTCCTGTAAAGATGAGCTCAGGGCTAGGAGGCTCTGCTGAATTCTACCAAACCACTAAAAGAAGCAAACACTAGCATTTCTCAGACTGTAGACAAGTTAGAAAAGGAAGGCAAGCTAAAAGAATCTCCCAGTAAGCCAGCATTATTCTGATGACAGGACCAGATAAGGACACAACAACAGCAGATAAACCTATCAAAAAAGACTATGAACTAATTTTCTTGATGAACATAGATGCAATTTATTAATAAAATTCTTGTAAACTTAATCCAAGAACATCTAAGAAGATCATACATGAAGATGATGTTAGTTTTCTTGTGGGGATACAAAGATGCTTTCAATATACACAAATTGATAAAATGTTAATACAGTGCACAAATAAACTATGGCAGGAATCACATGATCTTTTCATTCTTAATCAATATAGTGGTCAGAGCCTTTAACACCAAGATGGGAGATGAGGCAAGACACCGGGGGAAGCAAATATGTACTTAGATGATGTTACCACAGTGGAACCCCCTACTTTGTATGTGAACTAAAATTAATTTAAAAGAGATTAAATTAGAGATGGTCCCAGAGAAGACTCCTGGCAGCAGTAGCTGCAAAGCATGAACCATCCATCTTCTGTGATCGGACTGGTGACTATCCCAATTGTTAGTGGAGAGTCCTTATCCATTGACTGATGGAGGCATGTTCAGATACCCACAGCCAAACATTGGGCCAAACTCAGAGAGTCCTGCTGAGGAGAGGGAGGCAGGATTATAGGAACCAAGAGAGTCAGGGACATTGGAGGAAAACCCACAGAAACAGCTAGCTTGGCTCACGGGAACTCGCAGAACCAACAACCAGGGATCCTGAGAGGGACTGACCTAAGTCCTCTACATATATGTGACAGTTGTGTAATTGGGTCTATCTGTGGGATTTCTGGCAATGGGAGCAGGGTTGTGCCTGGTACTTTGGCTGTCTCTTGGGAACCGATTCCTTATGCTGGATAGCCTTGCTCAGGCTGAATATAGTGGGGAGGTGCCTGCAATGCTTTGTTGATGCACTTGGGAGGCCTGCCCTTTTCTGAGTGAATATGGAGGGAGTGGTGGCTGCATGGTGGGGAACTTAGTGGATATGGATGTGGGGAGAGGGAGTGGGAGGGGAGTAGGGAGGATGCAGTTGGGATGTAAAATAAATAGGTAAGTTTTAAAAAGGTATCTAGAAACAAGAAGTTTACACAGATTCAAATGTATATAAAATGAAACATGTAGGTGATAACAAAATTTCAGTGAATTGGAATTTCAAAGCTCCTTATCCCATCGTAATGGGAGGCTCAACAGACTACAACTTCATGCTGCACTATGACATTTGTGTTCCATTTCTACAGCGGTGGCTGTGCAGGAAGCTGAGACCAGCTGGTGAGGCTGTTCAGAGGTGGGTGAGTAACATCTTATCTATTCATGCAGGTTGCCTGCATCTTTTTAAGACAAGGAATGAGGAGGAATGATCCTCCTTAGTTGACAGTAATGTTGAAAGTTTATGGGGCCATTTCTGTAGCCAAGACAAATTTAGGGAGACTAGATTTTTTTTTAAATTTGATATACTTGGATTTATTTTCATAACTTAAGTACTACAAACACTGTTAGGACTATCAAGTGAGTGAGATCTCTGTAAGCATGGACAACAAAATCCTGCAAAATGAGTGAGTTAAATAGATTTTTGAATGTCTTAAGACTTTTTCAAGCATGCTAAAAATCATGATATGCAGTCATGAAAAATGAGACCATGCAGGTAATTCAGCAAGAACTTGTTTTAAGACCTTTTATTTAAAACACAAGTTTTATTTATATATATTTATTTTTAGAAAGATTTGCGTGATACAAAACTATCTGCAGATGTTCTGTTGACACTTGTGAAAGCAAAGGAAATTAGAACACACATGCCACAGAAGAAATGCCTTAAGACAGCTCCCTATCATGACATCTAACGAGTTGACATTGAATAGGATTACAAGGAAGAATACTATGATGAGAGAGGTTGCAGGTTCAGATTTAAAGAAATTAATATGTAAATGATGTTGATCATGGTATGAGAATAACCATGTTATAGCTAGTAATATTCAGTTATTGGACTTGCACTAAAATTTAAGGGCAAGAAATTTATTTCCCAATTTTTTTTTTGGTTTTGTTTTTCAAGATAGGGTTTCTATATAGCTTTGGAGCCTGTCCTGGAAGTAGCTCTTGTTGATCAGGTTGGCCTCAAACGCAGAGATTTTCCTCTGCCTTTGCCTTCCAAGTGCTGGGATTAAAGGCATGTGCCACCACCGCCCAGCTCAGTTCCCATTCTTGACCCTCTGCCTTAGAATACGAAGCCTTGACATCACTACATCCCAGTCAGCATAAGCTCCTTCCAGATGACGGGATATCTCAGTTCCTGCCTTATAGCTATGACGTCCATGGAGCAAGCGCCAGTTGTCAAAGATAATCACATCACCTAATTAGGAGAAAATTTCAACATGAATAATTTGTGTTTCAATAAGTTACAAACATAGGAATTATTACTTATGAGTTAGAAATTATGCCTTTTGTTGCAAATAACAAAATCTCCATGTTCAGGTCTGTTGCTTATCATAGTGACTATAATTAATAAGAATGTACTGTATTCATTAAGAAAGCAAATAAGAAGCAATATATGAGATGCCACGACTACTTAGCTCATACCAAGAAAGAGAATGTTTCTTTTGTAAACAAAACTTATATTCTTATTCCTAATTAACTTTGTTATTGGGAAAATTTGTACATGTAGATAATTAATCTCCCTCCACTTTCTCATATCTCCCTCAGATTACCACTGCTGACCCCATCACATCCAGTTCCTTTCCTAGATTCTTGTCTTTTGATTTTTTTTGTGACCCCTTTAGTTTTTCCAAGGCCATCTGTATGATTATTGTGTTAAAACTATCCATTGGAGCTTGCTAGAATCAACTGTGGCTACACAACCATAGGCAGTGGTTCCCCATATACACCATGACATTTAAACTTCAGAGCTTGACAAGCTATCATGGATATGGTTACATAAAAGATTTTTCTCTGTGTAAAAATTTTGCATTGTTTTACTTTTGAAAACATCAATATCAGGCATTTTCCCCAGTTTAAGAGCTCCAAGTAACCATAAGGACAGTGCTGTGGGATGGTCATTCTGCATGCTGTGAATATGAGTCCCCGACATTGGTTGATAAATAAAATTGCTTTGTCCTATGGTAAGGCAAGATAGAGCCAGGTAGGAAATCCAAAAAGAGATACAGGAGAAGGGCAGAGTCTGGGAGACACCAGCCACTGAGGAAGCAAGACATGTAGAAAATAAGGTAGTAAGCCACAAACTACATGGCAAAGCATATATAAGAAATATAGGTTAATTTAAATATAGGAGCTAGTTAATAATAAGCTGAGTCATTGGCCAAGCATTTATAAGAGATATTAAATCTCTGAGTGGTTATTTGGGAACTGGCCTGCAGGAGAGAAACCTCCAATTACAAATGATAACCAGTGTGGGGCTTGAACCCACAACCCTGAGATTAAGAGTCTTATGTTCTACCAACTGAGATAACCAGTAGAGCTACCCACCTACAAATGGTATATCAATGTGATACTTTCAAATTTTATAGGACCTGAGAAAGCTTTAAAAAAATAAAAGAGATGGCTCCTTTAAGAGTTTCTGCAAGACAGTGAGCCATATGTTAAACTAAGTAAAAAATGCCTGCCACAGTGCAAGTATCAACATTCTAGCACTCTAGGAAAAGTTTAATGCAGTTCTTGGTCATGAACGTCCAACTGGGTTGTGAGCTTTAGGCTAGACTTTTATGACTTGACAAGTGGGCAGAGCTAGCCACCAAAGCTATGGGCAGAGGTATGCAGCTTAGCAGTTTAGGTTTGCTCATGTGGTCAAAAAAAGTATAAAAGTTACACAGTAAAAGAAGTCCAGACAAAAAAGCCTCTGAATAGGTTCCAATGTGTTTTACAATCGGTGTAGGCTTAAGAAAGAAATAAAAGGTTATCAATGGTTATAGAAATAAAGAAATAGTTAAAAATCATATAAAAAGTCTTTAAAGAGATAAATAAACAATAAAAAATCCACATAGAGATGGAAAGTACACAGGGAGTCTGGATACTGTATATTATTGTGTTGATTTTGAATTTTTTATGGCTGATGGGCAAGAGACAGCTGCTAGGAGACATAGGATTGAAAGAGAGGCTGATAAGATATACCAACCTTAATATTTTAAAAATGCCTTAACTTTAGAAGAGAAGTCAGAAAATATATTTGTAAAACGGAACTTTAAAAATGTGTTGCTTTGGAGAAGCAGTTTTGTTTTTGTTTCCACAGGAAACAAGAGGCTATGGATTTGTTCCAGGTTAAGATGGACCAGATTTAATCAACAGAAACCTCCTGGATATTGACAGGTGATATCTATCAACAAAGGTTATAATTGGTCTTCTCAGGACTTGGCCATTATCTCAAATTTTCTCAGGGTCTACATAAGATTACCAGTGCCCCCAGTCAGCAGGAAATAGTCTAGAGAACTATGTCCAAATTCCCCAAATATTGTTTACAAATGTTTGTTTTCATTTAAAGGGGTTTAGTTATAAAGGTTAATGGTCATAGTCAATCACTTTCTAAAGAAAAAAGGGGGATATGATATAGAAATGTTGGGGGAAAAGGGTAGATTATTAAGATAAAAAGGGGATAGATTATTGAGTTTACTTTAATCCAAAAACCAACTGTTAATATCAAAATACTTTACATTGGTATGGATTTTGGGTTATTGATACAAATTTAAGGTCAATTTTGTTATACTGTATATATATTTCTATTCTTGTTTAAGGCATTATGTTTATATAGTTTATTTAAAATGCAATACATAATTAAAAATACATATCAATGGTCATCTATAATAGTCAAACTCAGAGCCATATGAGTTAGGATTATTTTTTAGGTATACAAAGATCTATTTCAATTAGGTAAGTAATCTTCAAACACTTCAAAGACATACAAAAATGACATTTTTTAATTTAAAAACATTTTAAAATGTTTTAAGAACTTAGGCTTTTCTCAACAGTGTGGCACGTCTGCTCCTGACAATACCAATTACTTCAAAGAGGATGTTGGGCATCAAAGAAACTTGTTATGGAATTTGCCTTCAATGTGACAAGGCTAGCCTTTTGGGCAAGAAACTGCTTTTGTCTGGACTACTTGACAGTATCTTGTACAAACTGGATATACAGGAACCAAAGGAAAATGATCACTAAACTTTACTAAAACAAGGCAGGATGGTTTTTCAGGTTCTTACTTTACACAAGAAACTGCCAGACATTCTGCAGGACACGGAGGAAAGCAACTGACAAACTTTGCCAATATAGGTGGGACAGTTTTTCAAATTTCCTGCTTCACTGAAAAGTCTGCTAGATGCTCTAGGCTTTTAGGTTGAAGATGGATGTCCCAGTGCTAGAGAAGTACTTTGGGTGACTGTTCAGGCATCCAGAGATCTCTGTCATTTTTAGAGGTTTGGAAGTTACTTGCAATGCACTTTCTATTTACTCAGGTAATACTATATTCTTCTGGGGTTTTTGATGGGGTTGAAAACTAGATAGTTATAATTGTAGTTTTCCTCAGTTATGATAAAAGATAAATGTAACACTTTATATTCACGAAGACAGGATAGATGATAGAGTATTTTCTTTAATTCTGCCAAATACAAATAGACTGGATAGTGTAACTGATTCTTGCTTGATAACTCCTTTGCTATATATAATTTACCTTGTTAAGATGAGAATCTTTTTATTAGACAGAAAGGGTAAAATTCTATGGGATGGTCTTTTTGTATGCTGTGAATATGTGCTGTTCTCATTGGCTGATAAATAAAGATACTTTGGTCTATGGCAAGGCAGAAAATCCGAACAGAGACACAGGAGAAGTGCAGATCCATCTGGAGATGCCAGTCAGCTGCTGAAGAAGTAAGACATGTAGAAAATGAGGTAAAAAAAACACAAACCATGTGACAAAGCATAGATAAGAAATATGGGTTAATTTAAATGTAATAGATAGCTAGTAATAAACCTGAGTCATTGGCTAAGAATTTATAAGTAATATGTCTCTGAGTGGTTATTTGGTAACTGGTAGGTGGGAGAAAAACCTCTGATTATAGGATAGTGAAGTTTTTGGCTGATACACTAAATTCTTTATATTTTGTGCACATTTTTTTTTAAAAAAGGAAATACTGAAAAGAAAGCAATGTTTCATTTCTTCATATATGAGAAAACTCAAATTGAGGAGTTTACCCAAAGCTACTCTGCTACTAAGTGGTGAAGCTTGGATTCCAATTCCTATTATTATTTTTTCTCTTTATTTTTCCCATGATATTTCTGTTTTATATGGTGTCACTCTTAAAATCAATCTGCTTTGAATGCATGCCAAAGTCTTTGTGGAGTAATCTAGTTCTATTTATTTGCTTTATTATGTCAAAGAATGTTTCTAAAAACAACTCAAGTAGGTGTGGTGTATGTGTATACTTGTGGTTCCATCTACTTAAAAGAAAGAGGTAGGAGTATTGCTGAGGTCTAGCTCAGGAACTAAAGATGAGGTTTTATGATACAGCAAGAAGGGTGTGTTAGGGAGTTTGTTTATGCGTGTGTGGGGCGGTTTAGGGGCTGAAGATATGACTCATCAGTGAAGAGTATTGTTCCAGAGGATGCTTCCAGCACCCACATCTTTCCTCACAACTGTCTGTAACTCTACTCCCAGAGGATTTGATTTCCTTTTCTGGACTCTCTGGGAATTGTATATGTATAGCGCACAGAAATTCATTCAGGCAAAAACTCATATACATAATAAAACAGAAGTAAATAAAATTTCAAAAAATTAAAGCAACAAAAAGAATGTTCAAATTGGCCAAACTAACAACTAAGGGAAATTATGCCTTTTATTGCAAATAGTACGTAGATCTTCATGTTCAGAAATGTTGTTCAACATGGTAGCTATAAGGATACACTGTAATCACTACGAAGGCAGATCTTACTTGCTCCCTTCATGAAATTGATAGATACGTAAATAACATGTTACTAATTAACTCAATTTGGCCACCCCATAATATATACATATCTCAAAATGTATATGTGATAAACAATCACAATTTTATTGTTAATTGAAAAAGTGAATAACAAGAAAAAAATGGCTCAAGTTTTGTGACATTTTAATCAGTAGAGATTGTCTATAAAAAGTATCCATGTTTCTTTATTTGTTTCACGTCACTGGAACAGGCTGAGTCCTGGTTGATTTTAGTATTACTAACTTTGCGAGTAAGTTTTTATCAATAAACATTACTCATGAATTTTGGAGTGGGAATTACAAAGATAATTTTGTTTGGCAAGGCAGAGGAATTTAAAATAAACTTCATTTGTACTCTACATTTTTCACTGTCTTGAGAGGAAGTGATGCCTTTTCAGGACTGTGTGTGATCTTCATGTTGCAACTTCTATACCATTTTCTAGAATCTAACTTGTGTTCATGATCCTTTAATATATATATGTATGTATATATATATATTGCAGCATTTGGTGTTAGGGAAGAAAGCATCTTTTCTTGGATTTGAGTCGTGGTGACTTTAATAAAATATGGAAAATAACACAGATGGCAAGAGTTTTCAAAAAGCTTATTTGGAAGGTGACTATCAGGACAGCAAATGCAAAACTGGCTTAATATTAGACACAGACTTCATCTGGCTTCTCTTTGAAGTGTCTTTAGTTTGGAGGCTCTTAAATTTCATGTGCTAGGGTTTCCATGAGAGCTTGCAAAAAGGACTATTTTTTAAGTCTTGGGAGGAGAGGGGAGGTGCAGTCAGCAGCCTAGAAATGGAAATGGCAAGATTCTTCTATTTAGGCAAGTTAGTTTCTCATTAATAGTCTGCTGTAATACCAGTCTGGATGCCACTTTCCTCCACTCACCTGGATTCATCTTGAAGGTGTATTTGTATTCTTTGTTGTTCATGAGGTCCACAAACTCTTTCAGAGCAGAGTAGAAAGGCTGAACTCTTTCGATGGGGACATCGAAGACTGTATCTCTGACTGCATTGTTGAAGTTGATGCGAATCACTTGGCCTTTATCATCCAACCTGTTTTGTTTATTAGGCAAAATGAACATCTAATAAGGGCCAATTTTTCTTAGGAGATATGTCTAAAATACAGTACGCATAAAAATATAAAATTAAACATAATGGGGTGATGAGATGTTTACATATATGTATATTATATATTTAGATATGTGTATAATAATTTAGACATAATTTGGATATATGTACAATTTTTAGATTATTGTACTGGTTTTTATCATGTTAAAATCCCAAGTAGCATTTTTAAAATTAGTGTTTGAATTTAACAGTCACGTTATAACTAGGACTCTGGAGTTGCTGGGGGCAGCGGCAGTGCTTGTCCGAAATCTGAGGCATGGGCATCTCAGAGTGAGCGCAACATAAGCTGATAGTGACACCATATCTTCAAAGGTGAGAATTTCTCATCTCACAGTCACCAAAGAACACCTTAGATTCATTTTTATCTAAAATTTGTTCCTGAAACTTATTTTTCTCCATATTTTCCATCCGACATCTCCAGAAAATCATCTATTTCTATGTTCAGCAGTTTGCTGAAATTGTCAAGGAAGTTTGACAATGTAAGTTTCATCCCTAGAAAGTCTGTAGAGATACAGACACCCTTTATCACGAACTCTGCTTTTCTTTGCTTTTGGAGCATTCTGCTTTGTTTTTAAACTTTGATTAAAATTTGGCTGAAAAATTTCACCCCACTCCTTAATCTAAGTTCTAGGGTCAGGGATCTTTGTTTTTTTTCCACTGGTGCATTCCAAATACTAAGTAGTTCCTTGGCTCCAGTAAACTCTTTATTACTAAATGATTGAGGTGTGTGTGTGTGTGTGTGTGTGTGTGTGAACTGAGGAATTTGATATCTACTAGATGACTTTATTTCTATACTATATACTATTTTTGTTATTTCTTCTGAAATAATACAGGTCAATTCTAAAGTGTACCCCTTACCAGTTTTGACTGAGATATAATTAAATACATGACATCCTAAAAACACAACACACAATGCAATTCTCAATGAACAGTTAAAACAGTGTCCTATTTATGTTCAAGAAAATCATGATTAAATCATGTTAAAAGAAAAAAATAGGGTGGGGAGATAGCTCAGATGGTAAAGTGCTTTCTGCATAAGTGTGAGGCTTCGAGAGACCCTGTCTCAAAATATAAGGTGAAGAACTATTGAGAAAGATCCTCTAGCCTTCACATGAACATTCACATACATGTATCTATACACACAGGTACATATACATATATATACATACATGTATAGAGAGAATTTATTGAGTATATAAAAAGAAAAATCAAATAGAAATAAAAGTATCATAATTAAGAATGAAGGGACAACACTGTTGAGGAAAATAAGATGTTTCTCAGCAGGTATTCACACTGAAGTTAAAAAAGAATAGTATAAAATCGTCTATGTAGGACATAACTATGATCTCTGATGACTTAGCACTTTCTGAGGGATTTATCATTCTTAGTCCATGTGCCTAAAATGAGAGAGATTATTCTCCATAGATGCACATGGGATCCATGGCCAAGCAGCACTTGCAAGCCCCTGGTAGGTCATCCGGGTGATTGTCTCATGGAGAGACTTAGACAAGCCTGGGCAGGGAATCATTCAGATGTGCCACAATTTTTGAAAAACAAATGCTACCCTTGTGCTGTGGTTGCTAGCACGAAGGATGATGAAAATCTCGGAGCTTGTGAGGATTATCTTTGCAAATGAAGCCAAAAACAAGATGACAAAGTTAAGAAGAAAATAATGACAGTTTCTGGTCGACAGGACTTAACTCCTGGATCTATGTATTCTCTGTTATATTCTTCCCTTTCCAACAGCTACAATCACATGGACAAGGCAGAACTTATACTTAAAAATGAAGTATGTATGAATTATGAGTTATCAAAAAATATAATATTGATTGAGAACAAATTTTATGCCATTTGGTAACTTTTTTTAATGGCATTTTTTGGTCTTTTTTCTTCTAGCAGCATACTAAACCAAAGCTGTGGAGTCAGTCAAAGCTTTCTGGGTTTCAACTGCAGGGGATTTCTAAGACCACTCACTCTATAATCTTGTGCTTAGATTGCACAGAGAAGTCACAGTAATCCACTCCAATGTCTGTAAAATCCACAAAGGTGGAGGACAGAATGTGGAATGCCTGAGGATTCTTCTCCCTGAGCTTTTGGCACACATTAAATCCATCTACAACTTCAGAATCACCGCCTGTGACTGTTTGCTTTATACAGTGCAGAAGCTGAACCTGTAAGGAGAAATGGAGATATAGTTAAAAATAATGGCATCCACTTTTAAAACTGCTATGCTAAATATTCAAAAAGATACAAATAGAAAAAACAAACAACAAGCTTAAAAACATCAATTCTCTGATGTCAGTATTGAGGGGAAGTAGGGATGAAAAAGTTGCTCACAATATTGTGGTATAATTCAAGCCTGCTGCAATTGAAGCCATGGGCACAGAAATAAAGTTCCCAGATCACACACATACCAGTTCTAGGCAGGGAGCGCAGCATGCTGCTGCAGGCGGGAAAGGCAACAGCGGAGGCAGGTCTGAGCTGGGCAGAGGACTATGGGCAAGGCTTGAGTTACATAAAAACATGAGAATGCAAATAGGTGACTGTGCCAGTAGAGCTGAAAAAAAACAGTTTACTGAACAGTTATACAGTTTACCGAATAACGAAAAGATTGGCTACAGCAGAGCATTATAATGGGTGGAGTAGGCCAGACTGAAAAGATATTTGAGGCTTCGTCACTCACAGTCGTAAATGTGAGATGAAGGATTCTTGAACTTTCTGCTGTGCATAAGGGGCATTGACTCTGGAGATAACGTGGACCGAACTGAAAAATAATACAGCAGTCTGGTGGTGTCACACAGGCACACTGATTTTAAGATGGGAATGGGCTAGGCCATAGCTACTTGTGACTTTAATGAGACAGGTCAGACTTGAAGATAAAATGGCAATGAAGTAGGCCATGACTTTGTGAGGGTGGATAGACACAAGAAACACTGGAAGTAGTAACCCAAATGGAGGGAAGTTTTAATTTGACTATGTTTTAATAGAACTGTCTGAACATATTACAATTTCAAAATTAAATCAGAAAAGCTAAAAGGATTGTTTTGTGAACAGAGGATTCATGGATTTTGTGACTCCTTTTGGTAGGTGGTTAGACTGATCATTCTGGTACCTAAATTTAGAGCCTGCTTTTCTGCTTGAAGGAAATACCGGCATTCTGTTGGGCAAATTCATTTTTACTAATTTTAATAACTTTAAATTATTGTCTCACTGATTTCTTAGAGAATGAGAGAATAAAACATGACCAGATATCCATACATGGGCGGATATTAGAATTAGTGAGAAAAATATTCATTTTGCTTGGTTTTCACCACAGATGGTTTAGAACAGTGGTCATCAAGGCTTTCTGCAGTGATGGACATGTTCTTTGTTGTATAATACAGTCATCACCAGTTCCACATGGCCATAGTAAACTCTAAATGTAATTATTATGGCTAAAGGTTTTAATTTAAAGTTGTATTTGATATTTGTTTCTTGTACATCTGTATGTAGTGTGTGTGTGTGCATGTTTGCATGCATGTGGGTACATATGTGTGTGATATATGTGAACATGTGCACCTGTGTGCAGAGGCCTGAACTAGCATCAGGGGTTTCCCTCCATCGTTCTCCACTTTATTCACTGAGGCAACGTTTTTCAGTTGAATGGAGGGCTTGCCAATAAGGCTAACTAGCAAAGTCGGTTGAGCAGGGGTCCCTTGTGTATGTTTTATAAGGGCTGCAGTGTAGGGATCCAAACTCCATACACACCTGGCAGGTGCTTTATCCACTGAGTCGCAGAGGTCCTTGCAGGTTTTATGTTTTTGTGCACAAGTTGCTTTCAAATGGCGATTGTGGCACGTACACTACTTTTATAATAGAACTTAGAATTTTATAAATTTATCTTAATTGGAGTGATTGAAATACAGGTGTCAAAGTTTCTTAACTAAAAATTCAGTTAATATATGATAAAGATGGTACCCAAATTTTGGTCATTTGCTGCAAATCCAAAACACAGAAAGTCCCTCTCCTTTCAGGGATCCATTTATAGAGCTCTCAGAAATCCAGTCTTGCTGGGTGGTGGTGGCACACGCCTTTAAGCCCAGCACTTGGAGGCAGAGGCAGGAGGATCTTGTGTGTTTGAGGTCAGCCAGGCTACACAGAGAAACCCTGTCTCAAAAAAATCGATAAAAAAAATACAATTTTAGGTGCAAAAGAAGTCAATAATCCCAATGTTGGAAGATAACTTAAACAATTTAATACCTACTCAATCTTTAAATGGAGGCAAAGTTTAACCTTGAAAAATACGTGCATTAACTGATAAAACCATTTTAGAAAAGTCATCTAAGAAGGCCAAGGAGAGATCAGGCAACACGTTGAAATAAAGGAGAAAGAGCCATGCCAGCTGCAAGTCTACAAAGTTCCAAAAGACACAACAAGAACACAGCTTTGTCCTCAGGAGAATCACAGCAGTTAAATTTTTTTTTTTTTGGATTTTGCCATAATGAGCCCACTGATTCAAATGTTAGTTTTAAAAAGGCCAGTTGATATCTTTTACATATGACTAGGCCAAATAATAGCTCCTTTTGTGTATTATATTTTAATACAATCTTATAAAAGAAAATAGATTATGAACCCTGACAACATTTTAACCACTAATCCAAAAACTAAATATACTCCTGTCATGTATAAAACCCAATTTTATATCACATAAATCATTCAGAATAAAAAAATTCCTTTCTAAATATTTCCTTATGGAAGCATGTGACTTCTGGCCCAGAGAAAAAAGTGAGCAAAGCCACATCTGTGTATCATTTAAGATTTGTTTCCTCATCCTGATCAAGCCGAACCCTTGCTAGGAAACTCATTTTCCAGATCATTTAAAATACACTGAAAAGGACATTTACCTTTTCTATTTGTTAAAGAAAAGATCAAACTTTGGTATTAAAATTTCTTCATAATTCAAAGTGGAAGCTGCATAATGAGACA
>PVIU01022633.1:0-28979 GCA_004026605.1 Ondatra zibethicus | reverse complement strand
ATAAGTGAGATTGGTCTATAATTCTCTTTCTTGGTTGTGTCCCTGTGTGGTTTTGGTATCAGGGTAATTGTAGCTTCATAAAATGAGTTTGGCATTGACCCTTCTGTTTCTATTATGTGAAACACCTTAAGGAGTATAGGTATTAGCTCTTCTTGGAAGTTCTGGTAGAATTCTGCATTAAAACCATCTGGTCCTGGGCATTTTTTGGTTGGGAGGTTTTTGATGACAGCTTCTATTTCCTCGCGACTTATAGGGTCTTTCTTTCTTTCTCTCTCATTCTAGGACCATTTGAACCTAGCATTATTCTCTTCATTGTTTTTATTTCTCTTTTGCCTTTTAATTTCATTGCTTTCTATTATGTTTAATACCTTTGTCTTAATACAGACAAAGAAGAAACTGAATAACAGAAAAAAAAACCTCACCCAATTTAAAAAATAGGATGTAAAACCAAACATAGATTTCTTAAAAGAGGAAACTCAAATATCTGAGAAATACTTAAAAGAAAGAAATGTTCAACATCCTTAGCCTTCAGGGAAGTGCAAATCAAAATTACTCTAAGATTTCATCTTATACCAGTCAGAATGGCCAAAATCAATAATGATAATAAAAATGACAGCTCATATTGCTGAGAATGTGAAGTTGTGGAAACACTTATATATTGTTGATGGGAGTGCAAATCTTTAAAATCACTGAAGAGTGCTTTCTTGGGAAGCTGAGAATAGGTCAACCTCAAGATGCAGCTGTACTACTCCTGGGAATACACCCAAGGAGTCTACATCCTACTACAAAGACACTTTCTCATACCCGTTTTTGGTGCACTAATCATAACAATCAGAAGTAGGAAACAACATAGATGTGTGAATGTGTAGCTGTGTGGTATACATATATATATACATATATATACACACATATATATATATATTCATTTGTGTATGGATGCATGTATATGCATTTATATAATCGCACTTCTGTTGAGGTCAGAAGTTGATATAGGGTATCATTATTTGACACCCTCCACTTGTTCATTTAACCAGGGACTTGACTGAAATATTATAAACTCCAAGAACAACTATTGCCTTCCACCTGCACATAACTGGTTATTTTAAGTGTCATGTGGCCATGACAGGCTTTTTATATATATCTTAGGAACTAAACTAAAGATCTCATAAATGGAACAAGCTCTTTTAACCCACCGAACCTTTATTCCAGCCCCATAATCTGTTACATTATTTTTAATTTGTTCCTTAAGAGAAAGTAACTTAATGTGTTTTTGTAGTTTTCATATTCACTCCAAACCCTAAAGCATTAACTGCCATATGGCAGATGATCAACATTCTAGGAAATAGAAAATTATCAAGCAATATTGAATGAGATTATATAACATAATTAATATTAACTGTCTTATGAAGATAGTAGTGTTGCTATAGAGTTTAAGTTTTTGTTCTAGAAAACTGAATAGAATGTGTAAACACTAGAATTATACAGCTGCACATACATCTTTAAATGACAAGATTTTAAAGCAAATCCAGTAAACAGAAGGATTGTAATTATAGACTAATATAGGAAGGAGACAGTTTCCATATGTCCCTGTCTCCCTGTTGTTCTGACTTTTTCAGATTGTCCAACACTTAGTCAAATTAGGCTGAAGCTCAGTGTATAGTCTTTCAGTGGTCTCCGATGTGTCATCACTTCAGAGAAGATGGAACCTGCGGCCAAATCATTGCATGATCCTTTGGATCAGAGAGCAAACAATCCTTTAAGAACAGTTATCTGAGGAGCTTCCTTCCCATTTTCACACTGTCAACCAGCCACTGCAGCTTTACTCATAAATAATAAGCTGATAAATAATTCTGTTCCATATTATAGGCAATATAATCACTTATACTTGACCACCGCCTACTGGAAGATTGTCTCATAGAATTATATAATTAGTCCCATAGTGTTTGGTTTGAAAAAAAAGTGACAAGTGACTTCCAGATTCTCATGTGTTACTAGTTACTCATGTGTCACCTGGTTACTAAATAGAGGTGTTGCACGGGAGAGTTTCTGTTAACCCTAAGGTGTGATGCCTAGTAGGCAGGCATATGTCACTGGAGACATACCTTCAGAGGTTATACCTGCCCCAGGTCTATTCTTTCTGTTTTGTTTCCACTGTGAAAATAGTGGCTTCATGTGCACAACCTTAATATTTTGCCTCAACAGGAGTATAGAAAGAAATGGAGTCAAGTGTTATGGACTCTTTAAGTTTAATGTCAGAAACTGTTTCCTCACATTTAGCCATCCAGACAATATTTGTGTTCCATGTCTCTCTGGTTACTAGTCAAGCTGGAAAATGTTATTCATTTTGTGCCCATACAGAATGTAAGAATTGTTGCATTACCAAGGCTTCTACCAGTATTTCAAATGAAATCTAACATTGTCAGACAGGCAATGTTTTACAGAGTTGGGGTTCCTTTGGGGAAGTCCCTCATAAGTTGGTACATGAAATTGTTAGGCTGAACATAAAACTTCAGTGGAGAAACAATGATGTAGTTGACACCAGGAACACAGTACAGTTACCTAGACAATCAGAGTAATTGAACAGAGCTAGGCAGAGAGAGGTGATATGAGTGAAAAATAAAATGGTCATAGGGACAATAAAAATCTGGAAGATTCCAGTCCTGCTTTGATCTGATTCTAATTTATTATTAATCCATTCTTCTTTGGGGAATGATGAAATTTATTCTGTTTCAATATGTCTTAGAACAATATTTTGGAAATATATAACTTGTTTTTTATTTTGCATAGTCTCAGATTTAATGTTTGGCTTGCATTTCTAAAGAGGCATGGTACTCGAACTTATAATTGTGGTAAAACTTAAAATTTTTGGAGTGTTGGGGATAGATGGACTAAATGCATTATGATATTAAACTATGCCTTTGTGGAACAGAGGCATAATGATGCATATTAGATATTTAAAGCCTTCCGTATGTTCACACGTAGAAAACTTACTTCCTGCCTGGCAGCATGATGGAGGAGGTGATAGAACCTTCAAGACTAACAACCCATCCAGAGAGAGTGAGTCACTTGTGTCACACTGTGCAAGTCAGTGCTTAATCCTCAGTGTCCATATCTTCTTTACTTCTTGTTGCATGTACTAAGTAGTCTCTGTCCGTTCCTCCATTGCAATGATCTTCTGTCTCCCTCCAGACGCAGGAACAAATGAACCAAGGACTGTAGGGTAAACTCTTGAGTTTGTTGAGATGAGTAAATCTTTCCTGATTTTAAATTGTTTCTGTCATGCATTCTGCCACAAAGAAAGGAAAGTTAACTTACAAAGACAACTGCCTGAAAAGAGCTAAGTGAATGAGAGTCTGTTCTAACATATGCTGCTATCAGGCATACTCTGTGCCTATTTCTTACTCTAATCAGCCAACACACAACAGATAACCTGGCCCTTCTAATGCACCCTGGGTAGGTTCTTTATTGACTTCTGTCTTACTCTGTTCTCTGTCTTGACAGAAGACTGCTAAATTTTGTAGCTTTCTTAGAATAAAGTATCAGACACACATACACATATATAGTATATATATATATATATATATATATATATATATATATATATATATATGACTTCAAATAGTTTTAATTAGCAAAGTTTTCCTTGATAGATAAATACTGTTCTGACACACAAAATCCACCTATTTATTTGAAGAACAGATTAATTTTTAAATTGTTAAGATCACTGTTCTATACTATCTCTAGTACACCATTTTGGTTTATGGTATATTTTAACTTAACCATTTTATTAATTGATTTTCTTTCCATTACAACATAATGTTTCATTAAATTCAAACAACAGGAGAAACGTCCTTAAGATAGAAAAATGGTATTTTACCTCATCGTTTGAGAAGACAATCCATTATAGCATGAAAGGCATTGCTTAAACTTCAGTGGCCAACCAGGAAGATAAGGAAAACCTGGAAAGAAATTAAAAACAAGTTATTGCCCTCTAACACTTCTCATGACCTAGTTTCTCATTGTAGGCCACACATTCCAACGTTCTACAGACTTCCAGAACTGCAGCATCAACTTTGGACTAAGTACTCAAACACAAAGAGCATGCAAGAGATACATTCCCTCCAAAAATAGCACCTTCATATAGTTTTTACCTGTCTTAAATTAAATACACTAGACGTTTTTCAGGCAGTGTACCCTAAATTTGTTTAGGACTCAAAGTATTTTGGGCATCAAGAAGACTCAGTAAGTAAGAGCTCTAGCCACCTAGGCTAACTAACTGAGTTTACTCCCAGAAGCAACACAGTGAAATGTAAGAACCACCTCCTGCTAGTTGTCCTCTTACCTCTATCGCCCATAATAACATACATCTACATCTTCTAATAATATACATAAAGCTACCTGATGTGCTTTTACTAATATAAAATTTGTTTCCACTTTCCCATTCATGTCTGCATTGGGGTAGAAACACATAATTCACTGTATTCAATAGTTTCTGATCATAAATGTATAATCAAAATTTTAACACATATTTGCATAACAGGAGGCAATGTAACAAAAACATTTATTATTTTAGAACTTTTAACATCCAAATTTTGAGAAAAAAAAAAAACAACACTGACCATACATTCAGTCATTAGTTACTCTAACCCATTGACTTCATCAATATTTGTATTCTGCCAGCAAGGCACAGTAATAAAGCAAATTGGATTTTTTTATCATCGACTCTGAGTGCTATTATACAAAACTGAAAATTTTAGAAAATTACTTAAACTTTCAAAGGTTTGTTTTTGTTCTAATATATGGCATTAGAGACCAGCAACAAAAAACTCTAACAAACTAAAAAATTGTGTGAACTAATTCACATCGTGAACTTTCCTAGTACGTAGAACTACATAAATACAGCCTGTCTTAACTGCTATTATAGGCCACAGGCTCTAATTTTGAGAATAAACTTTTCAGAAGGCTTAAAAATGAAGATAAACGTATGTGAATATTTCCTGATGCTGAAGTATTTGAATGCAATTCCAGATTATATGTCTCTTATTATGTTAAATTTGGAGGTGATATTGATGTATACTAAAAAAATTAAGTACAATTCTCATGCAAAAGTAAAAAGTAGCTACAGATTTCAAAACAAATGTATAAACACGGACTGCCTATTAGTTCTTCAGCCATTCAGACAGGAATAATCACACAGAAACTATATTAATTATAATACTACTTGGTCAATGACTCAGGCATATTTCTAGCTAGCTCTTACATCTTAAATTAACCCTCTGTGTATCGCCACAAAGCTGTGGTTTACTGGTAAGCTTCCAGGGTCTGTCTCCTTCTGTTGGCAGCTATATGGTATCTCTTTGACACCACCTACTCTCTCTATATATCTCTGTTTGGATTTCCTGCCTGAGTTTATTTTGCTAAGCCTTTGGCAGCAACAGGTTTATTCATCAACCAATAAAAGCAACACATATATAAAAGGACATCATACATCACAAGTGAAATTAAGCAAAAGGAAAATAATGGTTATAAAATTAATGTCTTTTTGAGACTGATAAATAAAATAAAGTGATTCTGAAGAGTCTGTGGCTATTTATAATAAATGATGAAATAATTTTCTCTTCTCCAGATTTACATTTGTGAGAATATCTAAGTATTATGCCTTTCAAGGTATTGTTTGGTGTATCCTTAGACCTCTTTTATGTGTTTCATCCCGTCACTGTGCGAGATAGACTATAATAATCTCCAATGGTAAAATGAATGCTCTAATTCTATGCTATATCTACAGCTATCCAAGGAAGAGAATTGTAGAGATGTTCCTTACATATTTCAAAAATGGAAATGGTGTATTAGGAATATTCCAATGGGCATGGCTTCCATGTTAAAGACTAAAGGACATAAGCACATGTCAAACTATGTATAAAAACTTATATTGTTTTTAAAAGTGAAGTTCTATAAAAGCATAGATGAGCTTGTTGATTTACATATTTCCTATGGTAACATTTGTGTTATGTGGTTATATATTTATAACTCTATCAAACGCTATAACTTACAGTCTTGGGGACTTACCATCTAGATCTATTTAAAAAGAGATTTGCAATATTTGGTTTTAAAGGTCTATAAGTATATAAATGAGGGATATAATCCATGATGATATTTGATGATATAGGACTTACACTGGGACACTGTGAATAAGAAATAAATATTAAATGAATCTATTGAGTTTGTAAGTTCATAAATTCAAATTAGGGTCTAGGGACATGGATCTATGAGTCAGAGGACTTACTTCACAGACATGAAAAATATAGTTTGAATTCCCAGAAGCCATGTAAAAGTCAGTTATTGTGGCAACTAATCATTCCTATGAAGGTACACTTTGGGTAAGGGAGGTAAAGCAGGAGGATAATTAAAGATTTCTGTTCTCTGGTTAAGCTTTTGGGACAATGAGAGAAACATGTCAAAGGAAAAGGAGTAGAGTGACAGAACACTAGTTCTCTGTGTCATCCTCTGATCTCTGAATGTGTGCTCAAAAGACCTGTGAGAAAAGACATTGCTTCATAATCTCTAGGGGACAATTTGAAACTGATCTGCCATGAATCTCTTGTTCTAGCAAAATGAAACTTCTCTCACATTTTTAGTGTCAGCATTGCTTTGAAATCTATGTTGCATAGGAAATTCATGCCATAGTGTGCTTAGTGTCTACTTTCTCTCACCAATATCAAGTGGGTAGACACTTTGAAAATACAGGGATAAGAAAATAGGAATAAAATGATGATTATTATGGGTTTTATGGTAAAAATTATAAAGTGTTGTAATACTCTATAAAGCAAAATATTTGTTATATTGAAACATCTGTGACATTTACCATTATCATCTGAATTTGTAAGTTTTTTTTCCCTTTTTTTTGTGTTTCAAAATAGGGTTTCTCTGTGTAGGCTTAACTGTCTTAGTACTAACTCTGTAGACCATGTTGATCTGGAACTTAGAGATCTGCCTACTTCTGCCACCCTTGTGCTGGATTAAAAGTGTGAACTATCATGGCCCACCTATGTTGTATGAGGCAAGCGAGTGGCAACCTGCCACCTGGCTAGCTTACATCCCCTAAATAACCACACAGAAATTGTATTAATTAAATTACTGCCTGGCCCATTAGTTCTAACCTCTTATTTGCTAACTCTTACATATTCGTTTAACCCATATCCATTAATGTGTATTGCCACTTGACTGTGGCTTACTGGCATGAGTCTAACCAGCGTCCGTCATAGGCAGGAGAAACATGGCATCTGCCACTCTGTCCTTCTTCCCAGAATTCAGTTCAGTCTACTATCTAAGTTCTACCCTATCAAAAGGCCAAGGTAGTTTTCTTTATTCAACCAAGGAGAGCAACACATAGTCAAAAGGACCTCCTACACCACACCTACATTTTAATTTTTTATGGGAAATAGATTATTCTCACATACAATAAATACCAACCACAGTTTCGCCCTCCTCTACTCTTCTCATGACCTCCAACTTCACCTCTTTCCCAGATCTACTCCCCTTCTGTTTCCCTTCAGGAAAAGAGTAGGCCTCCAAGAGACAACAACAAAACAAAACAAAACAAGATACAAAAAGACAAGGCAAAAACCCTCATATCATGCATGGACAAGGTAACACAATTGAAAGAGTTCCAACGTCAGGCAAAAGAATCAGAGATGCACCTGCTCCCACTGTTAACATTGCCATACAAAACCAAGCTAACAGCCACAACATATACACAGAGAACCTGGGGTAGACCCATGTATGCCCCATGCTTGCCCTTTACTCTGTGAGCCCGTGTGAGCCCAGCTTAACAGATTCACTCTGTGAGCCCATATGAGCACTACTTAATAGATTCATTAGGACATGTTCTCCTTATGTCCTTCATCCCTTCAAATTTCTACAATATTTCCTCGCACTTTTCTGCAGTGTCCCCAATCTCCTCGGGGAGATACCTGTTGGAGCCCGCCAATTAAAACTCTTCTCATAATGTCTGGCTGAGGGCCTTTGAAAATACTTCCATCCACTTCCTGCCATTATACTTTGGAAGTAGGTATCTTTTTTATTGTTATTTAAAAGGGGATTACAATTAGAAGTCTGCATGAATCTGAGAAGAGACTTTGAAATTTTAGCCTTTAAACTGTCATAGACAATGGGGACTTTCAAAGTTGGACTAAATGCATTTTTCCATATGATATCACTATAAGACTTTGGAATCTAGTGACTGAAATGTGGTAACTTGAAAGAAAATGGCTCCCATAGGGAGTGGCACTATTAGGAGGTGTGGCTTTGTTGAGGTAGTTATGGCCTTGGAGGAAGTGAGTCACTGTGGGTGTGGACTTTGAGTCATCCTATCTTCAAGCTATGCCCAACACACAATTCATTTCCTGTTGTTCAACCATGATGATAGCCATGATACTACTATGTCCTGCCATAATTATCATTGACTAAACCTCTAAAACTGTAAGACATTCCAATTAAATATTTTATTTACAAGAGTTACAATGGTCATGGTGTTTCTCCACATAAATAGAAATCCAAGCTAAGACAGAATCTTTTCATGGATTTTCTTTTCAGTCATGTTTGTTTCTACTCTAGATCTCTGGGCTATCCATTCTCTAGGTCCTGACCATTGAGAAAGTGCAGGACATGTGTTCCCTCTTGAAGTATGGAAAGTTTAATCACAAATTAACTGACCACAAGTTCTGTACCACCATTTCCCCATCATATTTTGCTGGTATGACAGATTGTAAGTCTAAGGTTTTGGCCTGGATAGGTCCCCAGATTTCTCTTTTCATAAATTTAAAAGGACTAGAACCTATAGGCAAAAATTCTGTTAGGCACCAGTTTAATCCAAGTTCAATGAATTGTGTGAATGCTTTCTTCGGCAATGGTGTCTTGTCAATTTCCTGAGAGTGACTCTCTGTCCTAGCATTAGCCTGGGTTGTTTATGAATATCCTAGGGAGCTCTTTGGACAACAACTCAAAAAAGTGAAACCTAGTCCCACTACTGAAAACCTTACCTGGCTATAAAAGGTACCTAATTCAGACACCTTATTCTCCATTACTAGTATCGTTACTAGAGTCATCCTCATAGATTCCAGGAAGTTTTCCACTGCAGTAGATTTTCATACTCTTCTGCAAATGCATCCCAATTCCAGCTGTCTCTCTCCCAACTTTCACCCTCCTTCTGCCCCCACCTGATTCCTCATGCTCGTGCCCCCCTCCCTGCCGCCAGTACACCCACAAAACAAATTCTATTTCCCCAGTGAAAAAGGATGCACAAGTTCCCTCTAGAGTCCTCCTCTTTAGCTATCTCTATAGGTCTGTGGATTGTAACTTATCATTTATTTAAAAGCTAATATCAACTTATAAATGAATACATACTGCCTTAGTTAATTTCTATTGCTGTGAAGAGACAGCATAACCATGGCAACGCTTATAAAAGAAAAATTTAATTGGGGCTGGCTTACAGTTTCAGAGTTGTAGTCTATTATTATCATGGCAAGAAGCATGGCACCTTGAAGGCAGACATGGTTCAAGAGATGGAGCAGAATTCTACATCTTGATCCACAGGAAACAGGAAGCAACTGTGACACTAAGCATAGCTTGAACATTTGCAGTTTTAAACGCCATCTTGCATTTACTCAGCAAGAAAATTCTGAGACACTGTTGTATCTTATGTGAGACTGCAGAATCTTTATACATGCCTTCATGTCCTCTGCCACTCTTATTGCTTTTAATCAGAACTGTGCATGGTAACGGAAATTGTGGTGTACTGTGATAATCATCCAAATGGATTACTGTTAAAGTGAAGCAGAAAGTATTACTAAAGGTAAGAATTATATTAAAATCCCTTATGTCAAACTCTGCAAGACATTGATAAAACTGTTGAAAGCATACTATCCTTCACAGAGCTGTCATCAGATAAGTTGACCCTAGATAAAATGTCTCTCCGCTGAGTACCTTCCCTTTCAACTTTGGAAAGCATGTTGCACAAAGTCAGATCATTGTTAAAAACCAGGAATGAGTTAACCAGCTTAGATTCAGACTGTGTTTATAACTATTAAGCCATTCTATCTTCACTGGGTGGAAAAAATGTATTCAAATCAGTTAGTTAAAGAGATAATAGAGAACAATATTTCTTAAGAATCTTATTAGTATAATGAAATAGCATTTGATCTTGATATCAGAGAAGAATCCACTGAATTCTTTGAGTGCCATTTAGAACAAGAAAAACGTCTACCCAGAGAAGATCATACTTAAATAGAAACTTTTAAGGGTTAAGGTTGTGGGCACAGAAGGCATCCATATATTCTTATTAATTGTGTATTATAAAAAGCAAGAAAAGCAAGACAAAGACGTACTTATACATTTTTGGCTTGCAGATCTTGAATTTTATTTCCTCGTCCAAATTGAGAATTATTTTGGGGATAACACTTACATATTTTTACATGAACTGTACTGTTTATGACCTTCAGCTGCTGTGACAACAATGGAAATTGTCCATAAGAAAGTGGTTATTTGATAATAAAGGAATAAAATTGCATGAGACCAAGAATCAAAATTACTCCGTAGTAGACCTCTCATTTGTGAAAGCAGTAGTTCTCCATTCACTTGAGCAAATGTGTTGTATATACAGGTTTCTTGTGCTAAAAAATATTTTGTATAGAAATTTCTTCTGAAAGAGCCAGACATTATTGTATATGTATATCTCTGCTAGGGAGACTGAGGCAAGAGAATCCCAAGATTAAGGACAGTATGTGTTGTAGAGCAAACCATCACTATAATAGAAAAATATAAATTTCCATTGCCGATTCCATTTAAGATAATTTCGGTAGTGGAAAAAAGAAGCTTATCACATGTTATATTGTTTGATTTAGTCTGATGTAGTGATATATACAGTTAGAAGGGAAATAACAATATGAACATTGATTGCACTCACAGCATGTAGGCAAAGCATTTGAACAAAAGGCATAAATGGGTGAGAAAAGGCAAGTTTCCAAGGACAGGCTTGTGTTTGTATTTTCATAATAACAGGACTAGGTAAAAATCAATGCAAGTAATAGATTCTTCCAATAGACTAAACTCTTCAAAGAAGATAGGGCCCTGCCTTTAAGATGAGTTCTAGAGATAATAATAATAATTGTATAGCACATTACACTACAGGTTAAAATTGGAAAATTGAGGGTTTTATACTATGTTCTGTGATGAACAAGTGAAATAGGTAATCATAAGGAAGATTTTTTGAGAATACAGCTTAAATTCTGATACCACTCTGGTGAAAATAAATAAATGAATAACAGCTCGTATTGATTTGGGAGGCAGCTTTAGTTGAAGTGGTCATTTGCAGTGCTCTGGGATGTCACGTGAAAGATGCAACACACACATATTCTACAAGTGCTATAATTTGTGTCAAGAACACAGATCTCTGACTCAGATTTAAATCTTTTTCTTCCTTAGCTTGCTGAACTGAGAGGTCATGAGACATTTAAAGGCATAAAGTGGATAAAACGGGCATGACCTGTCCTGACTCTAGAGCCAGCCCATATGCTCTGTTTCTGATTCCATGTGGTAAACCACACCCTGGCCCTCCCTTGTGATTCTGCCACAATGTTTAATGCATAACAAAACAAAAGATGTGTAAACAAAAATAATGCTAATTTAATAAAAGAAATAGTGCGAAACTAAAGAAATGAGTTCAATTAAAATTTGTTTCTTTGATGTAAAAAATTGTCTATTAAAATGAAATTTCAGTGAACCAACCATAAATATTAATAATGAATGCCTCAATTGGAGTAGGCCCATTCTGTTCTTCTACCAGGTGGGTTCCAGTAACTGAAACCAGGTCATCAGGCTTGGTCACAAGTCGTTTATATTCAGAGCCACGTTTCCAACTTCAAAAATTTTGTTTTCACATCAGAACATATTAAATCAGTTTAGTACCAATGCACGAAGTTATTGTATCTTTCCTACTGGATTCCTGTCCTTCATGATCCCTGCCTCCCGGGTGTATGCCTCAACAAATAACTTAGGAGGAAGCTCTCTTTCAAAAAAGATATGAACAATTTACACATTTGAGGCACATAACCGAGATTGTTAATTTTTTTTTATTTTTTACATGTAAATAACTTTCAAAATATTTGGTACAAGTCCCTTTTTAAATTAATAATAAAGTTTTGTCTTTTTTTCTGTTTTGTCTCTATTTATAATTTTCTATTACTTAATCCACTAGTTGACCTTCACAGGTAACATTCTCTATGTATTTTCCTTGCTCCAGTAATTATTTGAAAGCAGAATGAAATAATTAAAAGTTTTACAATGTGCATGTTCCTACATTTGTTTTACTCACAAAAACAGATTTTTATAAACCCTTCTAAAACATATCAGATTTATAGTTTTAAGCTGAGAAATGTGTTTTTATGTGTTGGTATATGTGGGAGTTTGAAAGAAATTGATTCCCAAAGGAAGTCATATTAGGAGATGTGATCTTGTCAAAGTAGGTGTGGCCTTACTAGAAATAGGTGTGTCGTTGTGGGGGCAGGCTTTGAGATCTTTGTTGCTCAAGCTTCACTCAGCATGACCCTCAGTCTACTTCCTGCTGCCTGGCTATCAATATGTAGCCGCTCCTTCTCCAGTATCATGCCTGCCTGCAGGCCCCCATGCTCCCCACCCTGATGATAATGAACTAAGTCTCTGAAAGAATAAGATGCCACTTCGGCTAAATATTTTCCCTTATAAGAGTTGCCATACTCATGGTGTCTCTTCGCAGCAGTAGGAACCATAAAACAGTACATAATATTAATTTCATGAGCTTGTCTGGTGAGCATTCACTTTGCTTTCAAGATTTTGTCACTATATATTCTTCTATAAGAAATTTTGGGGGACTGAAGGGATAGCTCAGTGGTTTAAGGTACTTTCTACTCTGTAGTAGACTCAGGTTTAATTTCCAGCCCCTACAGGGCAGCTAACAACCATCCAGCTTAGGACCTGTCATGACTTCTGTCCTTTGCCTGCCCCAGGCACACACATGATATGCTTACATACACAGAGGTGAAACATTCATACCCATAAATAAGAGAAAAACAGTAATCTGTGGGTTAAAGGGAAATGTCTGTCCTCTGAATATGCCAAAATATCTGCCATGGATAATTTCAAATTCTTTTCTTGTCATCTTGTACATTAGAAAGTTCTTTTCAATGGAATTTTACATCATTTTGTTTATGCTAAAATCCAGTAAAATTGAAAAACTAGTGAATATTTATTTGAATCATAATAATATAAGCTATTATTTTATCATCTTAGCTATCACATCTTGTAAATAATGTTTGTTTATGTAACAAACTGCTCATGTTTGGTAATTTTAATATTAAATTAAGACTAACCAGTTCCAAAATCATACATTTTTAATTTTCTCTAGCTATCTACATCAATTCTAAATGTTGACTTCTCTATCAATCATCCCAAATCAAACTAAATCTTCACTGGTGAAAAGAGATTTTTCAGGAGACTCAGTTCAGTAATAATTATTCCAAACACTAAAATTGTTTCATTCAGTGAAACTTACTCTAATTAAATAAAGCTACTTTGGCTCTCACTTCAATAGGCATTCATTTTTTGAAAATGTAATGACCCTTTTATACAGAGACATGATATTAGGTCACCTGCCAGCAGTCTTTTCTCAAGTTACCTAATTAGCATTCCTTTTAACTAGATATTGAATAATTCCAAGACTTGCACCATTAATTTTTCTCCCTCTTGCACATATTGCATATTTTTCTGCACACTTTTTGGCTCTCAGCCTTTGTAGAAAAGTTCAATTCTAGTCAAACACTACATGAGTTAGTTTTAGGATTTAAATTTTATCATTCTCATACTCAAATTAAATGTTAAGTATTATAATAAATAGGCTAATCATTTAATGAGCTGCACTTTTATCCATGTATTATTACTTTATTTGAAGGAATAAACTGAAAAATTCTCAAGATGCAAATCAAAGTATTGGGTCTACAAATTTCTATAAAAAATATGAAAGAAGACACATGAAAAGGTGGGTGTGACTTTCTCCCTTCTTTGATGTGACTCTTTCCCTCCTTTGGCATGACTCTCTTCTTCCTTTCTCTTGATTCTGCTGTTCCCTGAGATTGCTCATCAGTGACCCCCTCTACTGTTAATGTATTTATCACACAGTGTTGTGTTCAATAGCACTTCACGTAATGTTAGGGACTGCAGACTCTCAGACCCTGAACTTTCTATGACCTCTTGCCTGCCAAAGTAAACAACTTGTTTTCCTATGATTGCAATTGCTCTGAGCCTGAAACCCTGATGAGTTCCTGATAACAAGAAAGTGGTTTCTAGTGGACTTGCTGTAGCAAATTCTGATAGCTAGGGTGTGGCCACTAATCAAGGAGTGCACTATGTAAGCTGCCCTGGAACACAATAAAATTGGCATTCTTGCTTCGAGAATGACCCATATCTCTTAATGTTCTTTAATTCCCAGGCCCTTGCCCAATCACAGTTCCAGGTGGTACAGGCGTCACAACTTAAAGCATTTAAAATTTGGTACCTCAATACTGTCTTCATTTTCACTCATTTGGTCCCACAATAAGATACTTAAACGAAAAGCTGCTACCTACAGAATCTGTAGACATGATAATCAGTATTTCCACTACTCCTCTACTAATATTAGGAATTTAGATCTTCAACATTGTGTTTAACAAAACTGTTCCCTTTCCATCAATGACACATTATAAAGAAAATTATTCCCAAACATTTAAATAATACTTTCCCTTTTTCTATCATCATCCAATTTCTATCATCTTTTCTCCTTTTCATTTTTTATATACTTAATATCACTAACTTTTCACTTAAAACATATTTAATCAGTTACTGAGACTATTAAAGTAATCCATTTTTTTCTTTTTGAGATTAATTATACAATATGATAACCCATGTGTCTTTTATATTTCACATTGCATAAGAAAGACAAAATGTAAAATTATTACCTACTTAGACCTTTTTTGTAGTACTGTTTCCTTCAGAGAAATGTACCCTGTGTATAAGGCCACAAGGAGGTTAAAAACTTAAAGTCATTATTTTTTGTTACATATTTCTCTATTAATCAATTCATTTTTACAGGACAATCTCTAATGTTATGTTGAGAAAACTTCTCTAGCTTGTAGTTGGAGGCCACTTGTTTGTTACCGGCTGCCCAGACCACGAAATAATCACACAGAAACTATATTATTTTCAATACTGTTTGGCCAAAAGGTTAAGCATATTTCTGGCTCAATCTTATATATTAAATTTAACCATTTCTATTAATCTGTGTATTGCCAAGTGGCTGTGGCTAACCAGGTAAAGTTCTGTTCCTAGTGCCTGTCTTTGGCAGGTGGCTAAATAGCTGCTCACTAACTCTGCTTTCTTTCTTCCAGAATTCAGTTTAGTTTTCCTGCCTAGCTTTACTATTCTAAGCCATTGGCAGGAAGCAGATTATTTATTCATTAATCAATAAAAGCAACACATATACAGAAAGTCTTCCCACACTACTAGCTCATGATTATTTTTAAGCTTGGAGGTTTGTTTATTTTCTTCTCAATTTCTAAATGTTCTCACAGTATCTTATAAAAATACATCCTCCAAAATGTTCATGAGTTTGAAATATTATTAAGACTACCACTGGCTTACTATCCTACATATCAAAGTAACAACGAGCAAACAGACATATCATAAACTATTATATAGAATTCAGGTTAAATAGAAAAACAAAGTACTTGAGGAATAGAACACAAGAAAAATCAGGCAGAATTTACAGGGGAGACAATACTTCCAAGAATATTTTAAAGTTAGGTGAGTGATCACATGGTAAAGTTTCTAATTTTTTTTTCTAAAATTGGAGTCACAAGTAAAAGGAAAATCATTGCAACAAAATCTCTATCCTTCTTATCATGAGCAATCAGGGGATAAAGAAAATTGCTGGCAAGAATTCTCAGAAATTCCTTTTATCCCATTTCCTCTTTCCTATTAATTCTTAAATAGATATACACATATATACATATACATACATATGTGTATATATGTGTACATTAGATATACAGTAGAAGTAAACATATATTCTTTTCTGTATTTTTAACACTTTTCAATGAAATTTGTATCTTTTAGGTTTCCTTTATAATTGTAAAAGTATTCATGACCTGGTGAGAGCAAATGCTATACCAAAATTATTGCTGTTTTTCTATAGATAGAAATGTCATTTATATTTTGTTCCTGCATTTGAACTCTTATAATACTATTTTTTATGATTCTTTTATTAAGTAAGATTCTACAACTTAACTTCCTATTTTAATTTTTTAATAATATTTAAATTTTTAGTTCATTCTTGGTCACTTCATAACTTATATTATAAATACAAAATTATGAGAATTTCAATTGTTACCAGTTAATTTAATGTTACATACTTACCACCATATTAACTACTTCAGTTAACATATGAACGACTATAAAAACTTTTGTAGAATCCAAGAGACTATTTAATTTTCTCCAAAGAATATTTCAGTCAACCATCCAAAAACTATATTCAGGTTGGTATATATCAAGTTGAATGTTAGTATTTAGGCATCTATGTGGATATAATCTCAGTAGACTTGGCATTAATTCTTTGTTCTTCCACAATTCACCTGAGAGTAGGAATGTTGACTCATTCCCCACCTTCTCAATCTTTTAAATTTATAATTATCTCTTCAGAAGACCGGGTCTGAAATGTTCTTTTCACCCATCACCATTTAACAAGCTGTCGGTTTCTGTTCTTGTACTTTAAGCATATGAAACATGTATCCCAGAAAAAAGGTGCTGTCAAATGTCATGTCCGTTCCTTCTGGGGAATCTACCCCTTCATGCTCTACTGCATTGTCTGCCTTGGAAAACAGTTTTCTCTTCTCTCCTGCTTTAAACCTCTAAAGTCCCTGATAGACCCAGACACTGTTTACTTTTATATCAGAACTTCCAGGCTTTTCCCCATGCAACGTATCAGCAAAGCCATGAGAGAGAACGATAAATAAGTGCCTTACTGATCCTAGGTGAATACCACCCTTTGCTTTGTGATTCCTCTGAAGGGAGCTTTAAAATAGATACTGATATGATTCATCAAGGTGACAGTTTTTTTCTCTAATTTTATTGGTTTTGCATTGTTATTTGTTTAGTCTAACTCAGTCTTGGGTTACAAACCCAAGAATGAGCCCCTACAGTATTGGAATTACATACTTTTGTTGTCCCATCTGGCTATTGAGAGTTTGACTATGTTGGAAAATAAACCAGTACATCTGAAAACATTGATACTAATTTTCATATAAAAGAATGTATAAATAAATACATTTTATTGTATGAAGAATTGTTTGCTGTTATAATTTCTTATTTATCAAAATGTTAAATATTTTCAATTCATTTTATTATGTAAATCATGTCATACAAACCCAGAATAATTATCCTCTAATCTTCCCTACTATTTAATTATCTAATTGACAACGTGTACCTGACATTTTGATTATACAGAATTATGTGATGTTTCTATTTATTGAATACATTAGTGCAGTTAAATGGAATATTTGAAAGCAATCTCTTAATTCTTCCATCATGTCAAAATTTTGATCATTTACTTTTAAATGAGTGAACTAAAAAATTCAAGTAATTTGACATCTTTATGTAAAATGTAGTATTCTCTAAGACTTTACAATTTTGACACCATACTTTTGCTCTTTGTAAATGATATATTTATTTCCAGAGAGGCATAGAGTGCCAGAACTAGTTATAAATTTCACACACAACATACACACACAAGTGTATATGCATATATGTATATATATACATTATATTCAAGTATTACAGATAATTTCTAAGTTTAAATTAGTTTAATTGTAAGTGACCAATATAATTTTCTTCACATGTTACTGCAGGCTTAAAAATTTTATCTAAATGTATGTATTTCATTGATAATTTAAAGTGTTTTTTTGTTATTTTTTATTTTGTTTGTTTGTGTTTGTTTTTTGAGACAAGGTTTCTCTGTAGTTTTGGTGCCTCTCCTGGAACTAGCTCTTATAGACCAGGCTGGCCTCAAACTCACGGAGATCTGCCTGCCTCTGCCTCCCAAGTGCTGGGATTAAAGGTGTGCTCCACCACTGCCCGGCTGTGAATTTATAGTTTTTAAAAATTATTTTAATGTCACTATTTAGTTTGGAAAATATTAAATTTAAATACTTTTTCAAAAAATCCATCAACATAGTTTTATGTAGGAAAAGAGGAATAGTTTTAACTTCATACAACTTTATTTTTGATTTATAAATACAAGCTTTAATACAAAACTATATTTTGTCAAGTTACATTTTTATGCTTTGAAAGTTTTATACAAGTTTACGTTATGATTCTGTACGCCCCTACTGATGTGAAATATCCCTCTGTATGTTGTGAATATTATTGGTTAATAAAGGAACTGCTTTGGGCCTATAGAAAGCCATAGGGGAACAGAACTATGTGGGAAAAACTAAACTGAATTTGGAGAGAAAGAAAGAACAGAGTCAGAGGGAAGCCATGTAGTTCTGTTGGAGACAGATGCTGGAACTTTAGCTGGTAAGCCACAGCCATGTGTCAATACACAGATTAATATAAATGGGTTAAAGTAATATGTAAGAGTTAGCCACAAAGAAGATAGAGCTAATGGACCAAGCAGTGATTTAAATAGAACAATTTCTGTGTGATTATTTCGGGGTTAAGCAGCTGGGAACAAACAAGTGGCCTGCTGCTATGTCGCTACAAATTCACTCTAAAAATATTTGGTCTTCCCAACATATTTCCTTCTTAACAAACCTCTGCCTTTATTTTGCTTTTACTTCTAAATCCTCTGTATCCAAATAGTTCTTTCCTTAGGCTTGTATGTAATAAGTTTTAACTGAGAAGCAGAAAATTTACCAGTGATCACACATATCACAAATAAAAGGTCCTTTCTTTCCCAGATGCCATTAGCCACCAATAGATCCTCAGCAGTGATAGGGCCTCAGGATCTGTTCCCCCGACAAGATAATTTTGTTCTTGAAAACAGATTATTTTCTCATACATTATATACTGATTATAGTTTCCCCTCCTTCTACTCCAGTCTCTACCACTTCACTTCATCTCCAGATTCATTCCCTTTCTGTCTCTCATTAGAAAAGAACAGGCTTCAAAGAGACAACCAAACATAATAGAATTAAATAGAATAAGATGAAGCAAAAACTACCATATCAAAGTTGGACAAGAAAAGCCAATAGTAGGAAAAGAGTCCATAGAGCATGCAAAAATGTCAGATACCCATTCATTCTTACTGTTAGGACTCCCTTAACTAAACTAATCACTATAATATCTATGTGGAGGACCTGGTATAGACCCATGTAGGCTCTGTGCTTGATGCTTCAGTCACTGAGTTCACTTGTGCCTTGCTTAGTTGATTGTGAGGGCCTTGCTCACCAGGTGGTCCTAATCACTTTTGATTCCTACAATCTTCCCACCTTCTCTTCTGTGGAATTCCTTGAGCTCTGAGGCAAGGGCTTTTATGGAGTTCACCATTTTAGACACTCTCCACATAATGTAACTCACTTCTTACTTAAAGGTAACTTACTTAAAGGTAAGCACAACTTCTGTGAGATTATTGTGAAATACCCATGTTATGACCTAAAGTCAATATTTTCAATAATTTGTCTACATTAATTTTAATTAAAAGTACTTTTAAATAAAAGTGATTGTAATTCTGTGAGAATTTTATGTATTGCATTTTGATCCCCTCCTGCATCTCCTTTCAGAAACTCTCCCTTATTTCCTACTTATACAATTTTGTGTCCTCCTTTGTTTTAAAACCAGAATTCTATTGTTGATGTTGGCTATATATACTCTTAAGTATGTGACCATCCAATGTCAGGCCTACCAAGAACAAAACTTTAAACGAAATAATATTTCCTCTTCCAGTTACGGATTACCAGTAGTACTTCAACAGGGTAAGATTTCATGCTGATTGTCAGTCTGTGCTGGGATTTGGTCTTTCCTTTTTGTTTTTCCTTTTGCAATTTTTCCACACCCTTTTCTGTAATTCAGAGAATAGTAAAATCTGTATGTCCCATTTAGGAGTAAGTCCTCATTCTGTGTATTTTATGCCTATTTTTGATCTCTGTGATATTTATATTTGCTGCAAAAAGAGACTTCTCCCATGAAATTGGAGAAATGTTTAAATCTGAGGGTGTAAGGAAAGGTTGTCAAGATTCAGTTTAACACCATTCAGTTTAATAGACTAATAGCAGTAAGTTCTTCCATAGGGCTTATGACCCATCTGGCCACAGTTTAGTGGTCCTAATAACAGTGCCATTAATGGTTCCCTATTGTGGAATGGACCTTAAGTCTAGTCTGAAAGCAATGTGTTACTCCCATGACATTCATGTCACTACTGCACTCAAGGGTACAGCTTGCCAGCCAGGTCTTTGCCAGCATTCACAGAAAGAGCACAGCTGAATAAGTCTCGTTTTGACTTTTATCTTTCAACAGCATAGGTAACAATTTCCATCACTATGAAGCTGGCCATAAGGATGAGAATTTTTGGTCAATACCTGATTGATTTTTCTATGTTCTGTGACTTCTGCCATGTCTTCAGAAATAGGGTCTTACCATCAAGATGTAGAGAGTAACATAGAGTGCTGCTAATAGCCTGTAAGATTAGGGGCCTTTGAAAACTCTTTGGTTAAAAAGTCCAATTGAAGTAACTCATTCCTGAAATTGGGCATTGTTATTTGTTATCCTGTGGTGTTTAGAAAGGACATTATTGCCCCATTATAGCATAATTCTATTAATACATTTTATATTTGTATATGTTTATATTTTAGGATTTTTTGAAGTGGTAACATCTTATATTTTTTTCAGAAGGTCTTTATTGTTAGTTATCCTTGTATTATTCCTTAATCTAACCTGACATTCCCTAATCTAATCTAACATTCCAAAAATCTACCTCGTTTGGCCTTTTCCATTTAAATGGTCCCCTCACCACTTTAAGTCACTATGCTGTGTTTTTCCTCCTTTGAAAGCAGTTTTCTGATTTCACATTCAGCTATTAAGTAAAATGAAATTGTGAAGATCACACTTAAATGAATTTTTTCAGAGTAAGATAAAATCAAATTTAGAAAGACAAATATGTTTTCTCTCAATTAAGTTGATATTTGAATCTTTAGATACATAGGTCTTATATTCTTTCTGAAGCCTTGGGAGAGGAAAGTTGATAAACATATCCCAACAATAATTAATCACACTTAGACACTTATTCACAGCACTTAGAATAGTTATGAATCTCTGCATTAACTACTATCAACTGTAATAAGGTTCTTGATCAAGATTAGTAGCAGCATAAATCTACTGACATAAACTTAAATATTTAGAAGACTGCTTGACACTATACCCACTTAGAAAATATCAATAAATTCTTCTTAATCAAGGTTTTGACCATAATCAAAATAGCAGTAATAAATTAACCTTTGGGAACAAACCTCAATTCCAATCAAGAAGGCAATCGCTCACTCCAATAAATATTCTTTTTGCTATCAAATCAGTTGGCACATCTAGCCCGGGAAGACTTGTGTTGTACCATGTCTGTCCCAGTTCTAGGTAAGACCAATGCTGTACTTTCTACCTCGAAAGTCTACATATTACCTCCTAGGATTTTGAAAGTGAGAAAGCAGGTAAGGAATGTTCTACACTCTTCTCTGTGTACTACATAGTATATAGTGTCTTCAAGCAGGAGTCTTATCATCTAGTTATGTTGAGAAATCAAGAGCAACATCAATAGCCTGTACAGTTTTGAGTCCCTGAGTCTTCTCTGACAAATAGCTAATAAGGAAGTTGTCAAAGTTTGGTACTGAGATTTTCATTTAAGAGTCCATATATTTGGGGAACAGAATTGTTCACTAATTTTGAGTAATTCTATTCAAGCTCCCTTTTAAAAATTGTGCTTTTAATTAGTTCTCAAAGACATGGGGTTTGAATAATGCCTCTGTAGTTACTCTAAGTTTGGATACCTGCTCTCTACTCTTGCTTTTACCCGTTCCTTGTTTCTATTCATAAAGAAATCTTTATTTCACAGTATTCCCACTTTGTGTTCTTTCATGCCACATTTTCTCCACTAGTCTCTTAGTGTGTTTTACAAGGGTTACAAGGTCATAGGTTCCTAAAATTTCTTTGTGCATACTGAATTTTGGTTACACCTTCTCCTGTCCTCTTGTGTCTCCACCACTACATAGTCTATTTGAATCATTTTGTCACCAGTATTTCCCCATCTGATTTCATTTCACCTATATTTGTTCTCCTTTCCCTATATCATACATCTTTTCTAGAAAAAAAGGTGAATTTATAGGTTTAGCTTCCATATATCCTCTAGGCTAAACACACAAAACAAATAATAATTTTAAATATTTATCCCTTTTCCTTATACAAAAAATTAAAGTGCAATTCTAGTATATCTAGACATTTTAACTATAAAAACAATACTTTTAAATTTCCTGTCACAAAATATTTCTGTCCTTCTTGAAAGAATTTTGGTTTGGTTTGGTTTGGTTTTTTTAAAGACAGTGTTTTTCTGTGTAGCTTAGGTTACTATCCTGGAACTAGCTCTGGTGCACCACGCTGGCCTCAAAGTCACAGAGTTCTTCCTGCCTCTATCTCCCAAGTCCTGGGATTAAAGGCATGCACCACCAATGCCCACCTCATTCTTGAACTTTTATAATAATAGCAATATTTGTTTTTGTCTAGAAAATGTCATTAAATTGCCTCATACAAATTCTTATTAAAACTGATAATTCTAATTTAAATCTTTAACACTATCAGCACCTTGCTTGAACTTTTAAAGCTAAATTTTCAGATGTCACAGTAAAGTACCAAATTAAAAAAAGAAGTGTATGAAAATCAGCAGTTAAGAGCACTGGGTCTTCACAGCACCTACATGGTGATTCACAACCATCTGTAACGCCGGGTCCAGAGTATCTGATGGTGTCATTTTACATTTAAGGGCATCAGGAAAACAAGTGGTCTATAGATATAAAGGTATGTACATATTTTTTAAAAAATGTTTTTAAAAAGTTAAAAAATGTTTAAAAATGTTTTAATATTTGTGCCATTATGGCACAAAATAGCATGTGAACGCATATTACATTTTATTTACATATGTATCCATTGTTGGACTCTTAGGATGACTATAGAATTTAACTCTTATGTTTAATATATTGGTAAATATATCAATGCAAATAACTTTAATATGCTAATTTAGAGCCTTTCAGCTGCCTACCTAGGGCTAGTATAGCTAAACCATATAGAGTTTGATGTTTCTAAAACAATAAACTCTTAGCCATGGAGCATATCTGAGAGTAATGGCAGAAGCTTCCGTTGTTCTTGCAATTGTAGAGTTCTTTGAGATCTTTACAATCTGTGCTCAATGAATTACATTGAGACATCTCAATCCATGGATTTTAAGAATAGTATTGCAAACTCCCACACAGTATCTCTATGAAAACTGTTTTTTTTTAAAATTACATATTTTTGTTAGTTTCTAGAAGTGGCAGAGGTGCTAACCAGAAGGGACTGACCTCTGCACATATGTGGTACATTTACACAATGGAGTACTACACAGCAGAAAAAAGTAACAACATCTTGAATTTTGCAGGCAAATGGATTGAGCTAGAAAATCCATATTAAGTGAGGTTACCCAGACCCAGAAAAACAATTATCACATGTACTCACTCATGTAAAAGTGGTTTTTAAACATAAAGCAAAGAAAATAAACCCAAAAACCACAATCCCAGAGAACCTAGACAACAATGAGGACCCTAAGAGAGACTTACATAGATCTAATCTACATGAGAAATAGAAAAAGACAAGATTTCCTGAGTAAATTAAGAGCATAGGGACCTTGGGAGAGGGTTGAAGGGGTGGGGAGAGGTAGGGTAGGGAACAGATAAAAACATAGAGCTCAATAAAAATAAAAAATACAATAAAATAAAAGAAAAGAAGAAGAGCTCTTCCTTTTCAGTCCTCTAGATTTCAGGGTTTGCTTCTAAAATTGAGGCCTTTGATCTATTTTGAAAAGGACCAATAGAACATTGCAATCTCAACTTGGTGTTTTGAGTGTGTGATCAAATGATTACTTCACAGAAATTCAATGTGAATCTTCAGTGTGGGCTATATCAGAAGGAAAAATCAGTCATATTCACATCAAATCAGTCTATTTTATGCTATAAGACATTGAGAGAATATGATTTTGGACAAGTATCATATTCATATGGGTATCTGACTTATACAATATTTCTTGAAAATGTATTACTGCATCAATAGAACATTATTTTTATTCTTCCTCATTTTTTCTTCTGTTAAATATATAGGAAAACAATGTTTGATGCTTTCAGTTTGATACTACAGAAAACATATAGAATAAATTTAAAAATCTTTTCTAGCATCTATAGCGAAAAGTTAGGTGCAAAAAGTAGACATATCCAAAAGGCAGTGTTAAAATGTTAATCAGAAGAATGCATAAATATTGTAGTTCCATTAGGCTTACTGATTATGTTTACAAAACAAAGCAAACCACTAAACAAAATTAGAAGGAAAATATTTTCTATTGTGTTATAACTAAAAGTAAGTCATTAATATTGATAAAAGGGGAAAAAGTGAATGTTCATTTTATATATAGAGGAAGTAAAATGTATATTAAATAATTATTTATTGAAAGGGTATGAATTTAAATAGATGTGTCTGTTTTTATTTCACTCATTGAATTTAAAAACTATATATTAAATTACTGTTGTAAACTGTAGCTACCTTGAACTTTAGTAAAAATGATCCTTGAAAATTTAAAAATACACATACCATTTGATCTAGCTCTATGACTTCTTAGCATATATTATATGTCATCATCCCTATATTTAATAAACCAAATTATTATGTTATATTTTAGATAGTTAATAGAAAATATTGATCACTATTACCTTATTATTATAAGGTAAATTTCAGAGTTATTGAATTTCCTTAATTTCTATCAAATGTCCTTTCATGTTCAGAATTAGATATAGTGTTTTTTTCTCTTTATCCTAGAATTTTATTTCAACTAAGGAATAATGTAAACTCTGCCTGAGTACTTCCATTCCAATTTTATTCACAGTTAGTTGTCAGTCCAGTGTGTCAATACAGACAAAGGTAGCTTTTATTTAGAATTAAAGTAGTATTCTCAAAACTACTTCACCACTACCTCTGGCAACATGACTTTCATTATTATTTACTCTTTTCTTATATTTTAAAATTTTATTTTATTTAAACTTTATTATGAAAATGTGTAAATAAATAAAATCATCACATACCAAAGCTAATCAGATAAAAGGACTATATTTCAATGAATTTTTATACAGTTAAAATAGGCATTTGAAATGGAAGCAGTGGCCCTTCTCATTAAATTTTACATTATATTCAAGAACTGAATATGGTTTATGAATTTATCTACCACATAAAACAGAAACAAAAATCATAGTACATATTTAAGAATAGAATTACCTTTATATCTTTGTTCAAAACTTCTATCCATTGCTATACTTAGCCCTTCCTTATACTCTTATATTTAGCTTTTCTTCTTTTCTTGTCTTTCTGTAATATCATTCCTATATGTACATTTGTTTACAAACACACAGACATTAATGACTAGAGAATATGTGACCATTTCCTTCTGAAATTATGTGAGCTTGCTTACTTGTGTACATTCTAAGTACAGTCATCACTTTTCTTGCATTCAACTTCTATTTTCTTTAGTGTTTAATAGTATTCCATTTTATGCATATACACCAAATTCCTAATAATTTGTTCCTGTATTGTTTCTGAGGGGCTGCAAACATGTCTTTGGAGTTCTTTAGATATAGTACCAGGAGTCAAATCATTGGGTCATATGGCAGTTCTCTTTTTTATTATTTATTTATTTTTTATTGCTTTATAAATAAACTTCCTCCCCTCCTCCCATTTCCCTTCCCCTCTCCCACTGACCCTCCCTTCTCCTATTCCAGTACTAGGAGAGGGCAGGGTACCCTGCCCTGTGGGAAGTCCAAGGCCCTTCCCCCTCCATCCAGGCTTAGGAAGGTGTGCATCCAAATAGACTAGGATCCCAAAAAGCCAGTACATGCAGTAGAGACAAATCCCAGTGCCACTATCATTGCTTCTCAGTCTGCCCCAATTGTCAGCCACATTCAGAGGGTCCAGTTTGATCCCATGCTCATTCACTCCCAGTCCAGCTGGCTTTGGTGAGCTACCATTAGATCAGGCACACTGCCTCAGTGGGTGAACCAACCCCTCGCGGTCCTGACTTCCTTGCTTATATTCTCCCTCCTTTGGCTCTTCAACTGGACCTTGGGAGCCAGTTCTCCATCTGTCACTGGACGAAGGTTCTATGGTGATATTCAAGATAGTCATCAGTTTGACTATGGGACAAGACCAGTTCAGGCACCCTCTCCTCCATAGCCAGAACCTGGAAACAACCTAGATGCCCCTCAATGGAAGAATGGATAAAGAAAGTGTGGAATATATACACATTAGAGTACTACTCAGCGGTAAAAAGCAATGTCATCTTGAATTTTGCATGCAAATGGATAGAAATAGAAAACACTATCCTTAGTGAGATAACCCAGATCCAAAAAGAATAATATGGTATGTACTCACTCATTAGTGGATTCTAGCCATAAACAAAGGACATTAAGCCTATAGTTCACAAGCCTAGAGAAGCCAAATAGCAAGGTGAACCCAAAGAAAAACATATATAGATCCTCCTGGAAATTGGAAGCAGACAAGATCGCCAGGCAAAAGTTGGGAGCATGGGTGTGGGAGTGGGGTGGGGGGAAAGAGGAGAGGGGGAGAGAGAAGGGAGAAGGGGAGGGTTGGGGAGAGCTTGGGGGAGTGGGATGGTTGAGATGGAGGAAGGACGGATATGGGAACAGGGAAGAAGATATCTTAATTAAGGGATCCATTTTGGTGTTGGCAAGAGGCTTGGATCTAGAGGGGTTCCCAGGTGTCCACAGGATGTCCGCAGCTAGGACAGTTATCTTTTTAATTCTTGAATAATTTCCAAATTGATTTCCATATTGGTAGTATCAGTTTGGAGACACAGCTACTGTAGATAAGGGTTTCTATTCACATCAGCTTCAACATTGTATTCAGATTTTGCGATGATAACTATTCTAACTGGGTTGAAGTGATGTCTCAAAATTATTTTAATTTACATTTCAGTGGTTAAGAATATTGAACACTTTGAAAATAGTTTTTGGTCATTTGCACGTTTTAATAGTGCTTATTCAGTTCATTTGCCCATTTGTTGATTGTCAATTATTCCTTGTTATTTAACTTCTGCAGTTTGGTGTATTTTCTGAACATCGGTCTCTTGTTTCAAGTGTTATTGGTAAAAAATTTTTATTCAACATGTTGGCTGTCTGCTTGATAACACTGATTCTTTTCTGTTAACACTGTCTTCATTTTCCATTCAGAAAAAAATAATTTTATATAGTTCCATTTGTTGATTCTTGGGGTCAGTTCCAGGGTTTCTGGTATCCTATTTTAAAAGTTCTTGCCTTCTCAAAACCTTGAATGTTATCCCCTCTGCTTTCATTTGAAAGTTTCAGGTTCTAAGTAAAGTTCTTTGATCTATTTTGTATTGATTTTTTTCCAAGGTGAAAGATATAAATCTAATTTCATTCTTCTGCAGGTAGAAATCCTGTTTAGCCAGCACAAATGGTTGACTAGGCCATCTTTTTGCCAAAGTATATTTTATCTCTTTTATTTTAAAAAATCAGTGGGCAGATCTTTGCTATTTTACATTTGTGTCTTGTGCTCTATTACTTTGGTTTAGATATTTTTTATGCCACTACCAGGCTGTCTTTATTTCTATAGCTATATAGTATAATTTGGGTCAGTTGTTTTAATACTGATAGCATCACTTTTACATTTTAGGATTATTTTGGCTGTTCAGTGTCTACTGTTTGTTGTGTTCTAAACTTACATAATATAACAAGGCAATATTGGTAAGCATTATATTAATTATGTAAATTAATTTTGTTTGTAAACATTTTTATAATATTAATTTACCTATCCAGGAACAAGAGCTAGTTTTTAAAGTTTAGTATCCTCTGTTATTTTTATTTCTATTTCTTAACTTTTGTTTTAGAGATCACTCATTTCTTTAATTAGATGTATTCCTAAATGCTTAATTTAGATTAGTTACTCTAAATAACATATTTTTTTTTTTACTAATTTTCTCAAAGAGTAGTCTTCCAGGATAATGAAATATTACATTTTTCAATAGATTTTTTGTCCTGGAGATTTATTGTAACTGTTTATTGGATTCAAAAGTCTTCTAATTGATTTAATAGGGTCTATCAGTAAAGAATCATTTTATTTTCTTTTTTTTTTTTTTTTTTGAAAGTAGATAAAATGTTTATTCCTGAGGCCAATTCTGAACTTCTCTGACATGCACCATGAGTAAGTACAAAACAATACCAAAATAGGTTTGCCAGACAAATTACATGTTGCCAGGAACACTAAAATAAAATCTGTAGTGCCTTGAAACATCATAACAACAAAATGTATATTGTTTTCATTTCATGCTCCTTAAACACTAGGCTCATTTTCTGAATCAATCATCTTTACTCTCTTTTTTTTTTTTTTTTCTTTAGTAAGTACAGGGAAATTCAAGTTGTCCCTTTTTTTTTTTTTTCCATACATTGTTTTGTTTTATTTTTTCCATTCAAGAACATAATTAAAGATAAAAAAAAAATTTTTCCTTTCTTCCCCTTCTCCCGGTCCCCTCCCACTACCCCCCACCCCTCCTCCCTCCCCCTTCTTCCTTGAAAGAGGGCATGGTGCCCTGCCCTGTTGGAAGTCCAAGGCCCACCCCCATC
>PVIU01022632.1:0-28987 GCA_004026605.1 Ondatra zibethicus | reverse complement strand
TTGGAGAAGGGAATAAGATATCTACATTATTGGAGTCATTTTAGGACTGGCAAGATACTTGGCTCTAGAGGAGATCCCAGGTGTCCACAGGGATGTCCCCAGCTAGGTCCTTGGGAAGCAGAGGAGAGGGTGCCAGAACTAGCATTGTCCCATAGTCACACTGATGAATATCTTGATCACATCCATAGAAATTTCGTCCGATGGATGGAAATAGAGACAGAGACCCACATTCACACCAGAGCAATGGATTGGTCTCCCAAGGTCCAGTCAAAGAGCAGAAGGCGGGAGAAGATGAGCAAAGAAGTTAGGACCACGAGGGGCTGGACCACCCACTGGACAGTGTGCCTGATCTTATGGGAGCTCACCAAATCCAGCTGGACCAGGACTGAATGAGCATATGACCAAGCTGGACTCCCTAAATGTGGCTGCCAATGAGGGCAGAATGAGAAGCCATCAACAATGACACTAAGACCTATCTCCTCTGCATGTATTATCTTTTTGGGAACCTAGTCGATTCGGATGCACACCTTCCTAGGACGGGATGGAGGGGGGAGGGCCTTGGAATTCCCACAGGGCTGGGCACCATGCCCTCTTTTAAGGAAGCAGTGGGAGGGGGGAGCGGGACGGGACTGGGAGAATGGGAGGAAATATAAATTGTTTTTTTTTGAAGGGAAAAAAATAAAAGAATATGGGAAAAAAAGAAGATTAGATACAGAATAAAGTTTTGAGGTTCCATTCTCCTTTAGCTTAATGAATTTTAAAATAGAATTCAGATGTCTTCAGGCATTTCCAATCTTTCACCACCCTCTTTTCTACCTAAGCAGTAAGAGATTTTGCAAACATGGAGCAAACAGACATGCAAAGAAAGTCATTTCACTGGTATCCATTTTCTATCACATGGAAAATATAAACCCAGAAAATTAAACCTAGGACCTTTAATTGAGTTTTTCATGAATGTCTCATGTTTTCTTTATAGCAGCTCTCTTTAGGTAGAAAATGTTTTACTGTGGTAGAGTAAAAAATTTATCCACAAGAGAATCATAGCTGTAGTTATAGTTAATAATGAAATAATTGAAGATTTTACAATAAAATAATGAACAAGAAAAAAAAAGAAACACTTTTCTGTTTTATGTGTTAATGGAAAGACTGTTAATGGGAAGAAAACTTGGGAAAGGAGCCCTTGAAATGGCTCAGTACCTAAGACCATTTTCCATACAAGGCTGATAACCTGAATTCCATTCCTGGAATCCATGATAGGAGAATTAAACCAACTCCTAGATGTCCTCTGACCCCAACATATCTACCTCGTCTTTCAACACACACACACACACACACACACACAGAGAGAGAGAGAGAGAGAGAGAGAGAGAGAGAGAGAGAGAGAGAGAAGCCCAGGAGAATCACTGTTTATTGGCCTATTCCCCATGGCTTTCTCAACCTGCTTTCTTACAGGAATGAGGACCATCTGTACAGATTGCCACTACCCACAGTAAGCTGGGCCTTCCTATATCAATCATTAATCAAGAAACTGTCCCCACTGACTTGCCTACAGAAAAAATGTGACAGAGAAGTTCCCTCCCTCTTCCCTCATTATATCTAGGTTTGTGTCAAATTAGCAAAAATTAATGAGTTTCTCTCCATTTACTTTGATGTTACCTGTTGGCTTGCTGTATATTGCCTTTATTATATTTAGTTACCTTATTTTCTACATGTCTTGTTTCCTTGGCAGCTGGCTGTCATGTCACCTGACTCAGCCTTCTTTCCTCCTTTATCCTTAGATTTCCTGTGTTGTTATATTCTTCTCTGTCATAGGCCAAAGAAGCTTCTTTATTAGCCAGTGGTAGCAAAACATATTCACAGCATAGAGAGGGGCATCCCACGTCATTAAAAAAGTCTGCCAGATAATATGTGCCAATAGGCTGAAGATGGATGCCCCAACCTTACAAAAGAACTTTGAGTAAATGTTAAGACAGCGAGATTTCTCTGTCCAAGCAGAAAATAATTGGTTACCCTGATGACAGCCATTCCACTATTGCAGCAGTAGGCATAATGTGTATCTTCCATAGCAGGTCAGCATGATAACATAAAGGGTCCACCCGTGGGCAAGTTCAGAAATGACTTTGCTCCACCAGTGCTCTGGTGTATCACCCTTTGACACTATGAAAGCTAGTTGGCAAGGAGGAAGTTTCCCAGTAACTTTTAAATTTGTTTTTGTATGTCCTGCAACCAAAGTGTGTGGTGTCTTTAGAAATAGGGTCTATCTAGCAATGGTGGGCAACCAAGAACAACAAACTACCTTACGTTGGTCTGTGGGAACCCTCAACTGAAAAATACCACCTAAAGTGGCCAAAATAAAGGGGAAAAAGTTTTATTTTAGTTCGGGAGGTTTTCATTCCATAGTTGGTCTGTTAATAACTTTCAGCCTATGATATTAAGAAGGAGAGGAAAGATGCCCACTTGAAATACATATCAGGAAACAGAAGACTGGAGTTCCAATATTTCCTCAAATGGTCTATCCATCACCTAAACCTTTCCAAAAGCACCACAGACTAGAGAGAAACCCTTTAATATATAGAACTTTTGGGGCCACTCTAGACACAAACCAGAATAATCACTAACCAATTTCAAAACCAAAGACTTAGCTTCATGTGGTGACTCATATCTATAATTCCAAAAATGGTGAGATAAAGGCAGGAAGATCATTTTAAGTCTGAGGCCAGCTCAGGATGCATAGTCTGGGCTTCAGAGCAGTCTGGGCTTCAGAGCAAGATCCTGTCTCAAAAACAGAAACAAATAAGAACCAGAGGCTTCTTTCTCCCCACATAGATTTATTATTTATTGAATGTGTATGAATCTGGGTGAGCATATGTCATGTGTGTGCAGATGCTTTTGGAAGTCAGAAGACAACAATGAATGCCTGGAGCTGCAGTTGTGAGCCACTCTGTATGGGTATCAGAAAATAAACTCTGGTCTTCTGGAAGAGCAGGAAGTGCTCACAACCCTTGAGCCACCTGCCCATCAGACTGGGGTAATCAGAATGAGCATGACCCCCATAAACTAATGCCTGAATACTTACTCCCCACTTGGTGGAACTGTTAGGTATGAATGAGGAGGACCTTTAAAGAGGTATGTTGATGGGGGATTGGCTGTGAATCTTCAAATAATCTGGTATGGTCTCTGGCTAAGGTAATATAGACCTCACCAGGTGATAAAATACACATGACACATCCCCTAAGGACAGGTTCTATTGAGAAACAAAGTTGATAAAGGCCTAGGGAGAAGGAGCCTAGAATAAACATCCTGAGGGTTTTTGGTGAGGCCTCACCCTACAGGTAGCAAAGATCACCCCCATCTTCTGGGTTGGAAAACAGGTCTACACATCCCTCCCATTAAAGAGATAACTCTGCATGTTTAGCATTCCTAGTTTCCAGGGCGTATCTGTGAACATACATGCCCCTACAGACATCCTTGTGACCACATGACCAGCTAGGAGTGATAGCTCACTGTCTCTTCTCAGTATCATCAGACTGCAAGAGACTAGCATAGGAAAAGATGAAGTTCAAAGTGCTGTAGTAATGAAGGTGAGCGGGCTGCTTGTCATCCCAGCCACCCTTGGCTCTGTCCTGGCTAGCTTACACATGAAATAGTCACACAGAAACTGTATTCATTGAAAAACTGCCTGGCCCATTATCTCCAGCCCCTTATTGGCTAACTCTCACATATTATTTTAACCCATCTCCATTAATGTGTAACACCACTTGACTGTGGCTTACCAGCATGAGTCTAACCAGCGTCCGTCTCTGGCAGGAGAGCCATGGCATCTGCCACACTGCCTTCTCTCCACCAGCAAAGTGCAGTTTCTTCATTGTCTCCATTTCAGATTTCAAGTCTTGAACTGTTTCCACTACCTGTTTGATTGCTTTTTCTTGGTTTTCTAGTGTATCTTTAAGGGATTTATTCATTTCTTCTCACTTTTTGTTAGTCTTCTCATCCAGTTCTTTAAAGGAGTTTTTCACATCCTCTTTGATGGTCTCTATCACTTTCATAATGTTACCTTTAAAGTCTATTTCTTCTACTTCTCCTGGATTAGGTTCTTCAAGGCTTCCTCTTGCATATTTGATTGAGTCTGGTGTTATCATGTTGCTTTTCAGGTTGTGGGAGGAATTCTTGCATTGGTTCCTGCCCATCTCTTCCTTCGACTGCTGTCAAGACAGTCTTAGCATCTTGGTCCAATTTTTGTTGTGACTATCTGTGTACTTGGGGATTTTTCTTGTTCTGCCCTCTCTTAGGTCCCCCGGCACTGGAGTTGGCTCTCAGATCCCCTCCTCTCACAAGTAGGCTGTGGTGGTGGATCTAAGGACCCCCTCTGGATGGATCTACTGCTACTAGATCAGGGTCACTTGGTAGAAAAGGACCTCGCAGATTAATGGGTGGGCTTGTTGGGATAGGATAAGTAGAAGAAGCCAGTAGTCGGGGAGAAGCCGCACTGAATGGCCAGAAAGTTTTGGGGGATGAGGGTGCCTGTACTCTGTTCCTAGGGCTTGGCCAGCTGGGTGGGTACACACCCATCTGGATGGATCTCCTAGCCAAAACACTCCTGTACAATAAAGGAACTTCCAGAGGCATTACCATCCCTGACTTCAAACTCTATTACAGAGTAATGAAAACAGATTGGTATTGGCATAAAAACAGAGATGTTGACCAATGGAATTGAATTGAAGACCTGGATATTAATCCACAAACCTATCAACACCTCATATTTGAAGAAGAAGCTAAAATTATACAAGCCTGGCCCTCATGTTACAAATATACAATGGAAGAAAGAAAGCATCTTTAACAAATGGTACTGGAACAACTGGATGTCAACCTATAGAAGAATGTAAATAGATCCTTATCTATCACCATGCACAATCAAGTCAAAATGGATTGAAGAACTCAATATAAATCAGATTACACTGAACCTGACAGAAGAGAAAGTGGGAAGCAGCCTTCAATACATGGGCACAGGAGACCACTTCCTATGTATAACCCCAGTGGCACAGACAATAAGAGCAACAATGAGTAAATGAGAACTCCTGAAACTGAGAAGCTTCTGGAAAGGAAAGGATACAGTCATTAAGACAAAAAGGCAATCTACTGAATGAGAGAAGATCTTCACCAACCCCACGACAGACAAAGGTCTGATCTCAAAAATGTATAAAGAACTCAAGAAGCTAGACATTAAAATCCTAAATAACCCAATTAAAAAAATGGGGTAATGATCTGAACAGAGAATTCTCAACAGAAGACGTTCAAATGGCCAAAAGATACTTAAGGTCATGTTCAACTTCCTTAGCGATCAGGGAAATGCAAATCAAAACAACTTTGACATATCATCTTAAACCTGTCAGAATGGCTAAAATCAAAAATACCAATGATAGCCTATGCTGGATAGGATGTGGAGTAAGGGGAACACTCATCCATTGCTGGTGGGAATGCAAACTTGTGCAACCACTTTGAAAATCTGTGTGGAGGGTTCTCAGGAAATTGGGAATCAACCTACCTCAGGATCCATCAATAACACTCTGGGGACTATACCCAAGAGATGCCCAATCATATTACAAAAACATTTGTTCAACTATGTTCATAGCAGCATTATTTGTAATAGCCTGAACCTAGAAACAACCTAGGTGCCCCTCAATAGAAGAGTGGATAAAGAAAGTGTGGAATATATACACATTAGAGGACTACTCAGTGGTAAAAAAACAATAACATCTTGAATTGTGCATGCTAATGAATGGAAATAGAAAACACTACCCTTAGTGAGACAACCCAGACCCAAAAAGATGAATATGGTATGTACTCACTCATTAGTGTACTCTAGTCTTAAACAAAAGATATTGAGCCTATAGTTCAAAAGCCTAGAGAAGCCTAATAGCAAGGTGAAACCAAAGAAAACCATATATAGATCCTCCTGGATATTGAAAGCAAACAAGATCGCTGCGCAAAAGTTGGGATCGTGGGGGTAGGGACTGGAGTGAGGCTGGGGAAAGGGGAGAAGGGGAAGGAAATGGGAGAAGGGAAGGATTGGAGAAAGCTTGGGGGAGTGGGAGGGTGGAGATGGAAGAAGGGCAGATATTGGAGCAGAGAAGAAGATATCTACATTAGGGAGCCATTTTAGGTTTGGCAAGAGACTTGGCTCTAGAAGGGATCCCAGGTGTCAATGGGGATGTCCCAAGCTAGGTCCTTGGGCAGCAGAGGAGAGGGGGCCTGAACTGGCCTTGTCCCATAGTCACACTGATGAATAACTTGAGTATCACCATAGAAATTTCATCTGATGGATCGAGATAGAAACAGAGACCCACATCCACATCAGAGTAATGGACTGAGCTCCCAAGGTCCAGTTGAAGAGCAGAAGGAGAGAGAAGATGAGCAAGGAAGTCAGGACCGGGAGGGGTGGGTCCACCCACTGAGACAGCGTGCCTGATTTAATGGGAGCTCACCAAATCCAGCTGGACTGGGACTGAACGAACATGTGATCAAACCGGACTCTCTGAAAGTGGCTGCCAAAGGACAGGCACTGGGACCTGTCTCTTTTGCATGTATTGGCTTTCTGGGTCCCTAGTCTATTTGGATGCACACCTTCCTAGGCCGGGATGGAGGGGCACTTCCCATCTTAAGGATGGAGGGGGAGAGAGGAGGGTTAGTGGGGGATCAGGAAGGGATGGGGAGAAGGGGAGGTAGTGTAAATTTCTGAATGGAAAAATAAAAAAATACAAAGTGCCATTTCTATCCGATGCTTGTCACTTTTTCATTTCTGTAAAGTCAAAAATTCACCAGCCAGAGAGATGCCATCTGTACTGAATTTTAGGGCTTTGAAATTGAAACCTCAATGCTAGCCTATGAAAAACTTGATTTTTGTAATACATTTATACATTTCAACACAAAATACATAAAAGATACTCTGCAAAAACATTGTGTGTATACTTTGCCATGACCAAAACAAAAATCTAAAACAGATTTTAAGAAACAAAGGTCACACTATTTAAAAAAAACTACACAGTGCATACGATTTTGGAAAATCTTCATTAAATTCAACTATCAGAATTTCTGCCTGATTTTCAATATCTGACTTTATACCTACCAACATCAAATAAGACTTTGAATATGAGGAATGAGGTAGTCTTCCCAATCCAGTCTAATGAAGTACACCTTCATCAAGTTCCTTTTAAGGGTCTATTAGAGATAGGACCAGATGATCTAGCCAAACACAGATTACTGGCAAGAGATGAAGTTCTGTCTCCTGCAGAATACAGCGTGTGCTGCTTGTTATGACAGTAACACCCTAATACCTCCCTCTCAAGGCTAATTCCCAGTCTCTCAGACAACTGTCTTGATGATGTTTAATTTTCTTGACTCAAGTTCGAGATAAAGCTATTGTAAAAACTCACAAGGCGGGATTCTGAGGTCTTTATTTCATCAATGGTCTAAAAATAGCCCAGATATTAAGAAGGAAAATATCTTATTAATAGAATATTATTAGCTATTACTGATTCTTAGAAACAAACCTGCCCTTATTCTAGAGTTGAGTGAAGACTGATTTTTTTCTTTAGCATTAGACAACTGAAAATGCCCATCTCTACAGATGGTGCTGTATGAATGCTCCTTTTAGGTCTCCTTATTAATATTCTGAGTGCAGTACAATACTTCTAAAAATGATGTAATTTTTATATTGAGTATGCCTTTGAGTTCAGGGGTTTTCTTGTCTTTGAAAACTAAAACTGGGGTATATTTTACCAAAAAGTATGAAGAACGGAACTAAAAAAACAATATGACTGAAATCTATGTTCTTAAAAACCTTCCTCCTGAGTTTACATGTTAAAATGCAAGAATATCAACACCTTACAAATATATCTGAATTAAGAAATGAGAACAGTGAGCTACCTAAGACAGAGAGGGCCTGAGGAACCAAGCTCCTACAGGAGCAGAAGCCAGGAACAAATGCAGCTTCAGGACACTGGTGAATCAAGACTGAGCCAGCAACCAGATCCAGAGAGAACAGGTACAGGGGAGTAACTGCTGAGCAAGTAAGCCAGAGCCAGAGACCGCTGAAGGTCCAGATATGAATGTGGGACCTGCAAGGGAGTAGTAGACTATGCCAAGACCCTGGTGGGTCTGGGTACGAATCTAGGACCTCCCAGGAACTAGGCATGAGCTAGGACATCTTCTAAGTCTGGGTGTGAGTGAACCTAGAACCTCCAAGGGAATAGGCAGGAACCAGAGATCTCAGCAGGGTCAGGCATGAGTCTGGGACTTCAGAGAGAGTAGGCCTGAGTCAGGACAGCTGTGGGTCCAGGAATTGATCTGGGACATCAAAGGGAATAGGCAGGAACCTGGAACCCCTGCAGGTCCGAGCTTGAGTCTGGGACCTCTGAGGAAGTAAGCAGGTCCTCTGGGGTTCAGGCACACCTGAGCCTGGGACCTCAGAGGCAGTAGACTGGAACCAGAAACTTTTCCATGTCCAGCTCCAACCCAGGGACTTCTGCAGGAGGGAATCCAGACCAGGATTTACAGATACACATCAAACCTGTTAAGCTAGGCCATAGTTGCCCTGAGGCAAAGAACTCCACCTTGCGCAAGAAATTCCACAGGAATGGGACTGAAGGAGCCACCTAGTACAGAGAGAACCTGAGGAAACAAGCTCCACTGGGAGGAGAAGCCAGGAGCAAATCCAGTCCTAGGAGCCAACCCAGTCTCAGAACACTAGCGGATCAGGATTGAGCCAATGATCAGATTCAGAGTCAACGATCTCTACAAGAACAGGTCTAACTCTAAGCCATGGACTTCTGCAGGACACTATCCACACCAGCATTTACAGAAACAGATAAAAGCCAGATAACTAGTCTAAAGTAAGCCTGAGACAGCAAACTCCAAGGAAGCAGAGCAAAGTACAGGAGCACAGAGCTATCTCCATGAACACAGAGTAATCAATGGGGTAACAAGAACTGTGACACTGACTGATGTACCACGAGGAACAACCATCTGAGCTTGGGATTCACTGGCACCTAGAAGATTATTCAACAGAATCTTAGACAGCCCCAAGCACACCTATTAGAGGAAAAGATGAGTAGAAAAAATAAGATCACATGCTACATCACAAAGAACAACACAACACCAGTAAAACTGAAAGACTCTACAACAGCAAGACCTGAAAAACCAAATCTAGATGAACCAGAAAAAAATGACCTAAAAAATAACTTCAAGAGAATATTTAAAATCCTTAAAGATGAAATGAGAAATTCCCTTAAAGAAATTGAGGAAAAGACAAACAAAAAGACATCAGGAAATCACTTAAAGAAAACTAAGAAAAAGAAATCAAGCATATGAAAGAAACTATTCAGGACTTGAGAACTGAAATAGAAACAATAAAGAAAACACAAAGTGAGGGAATTATAGAAACAGAAATCATGAGAAAAAGATCAGGAACCACAAACGCAAGCAAGAACAGCAGAATACAACAGATAGAAGAGAGAATCTCAAATGCTGAAGATACAATAGAGTAAATAGACTCCTCAGTTAAAGAAAACATTAAATCTAACAAAAGCTTAACCCAATATATCCAGGAAATACGGGACACCATGAAAAGGCCAAATCTTAGAATAATAGGTATAGAAGAAGGAGAAGAAGTTAAACTCAAAGGCAAAGAAAATTTATTTAACAAAATCATAGAAGAAAATTTTCCCAACCTAAAGAAAGATATGCCCATGAAGATACAAGAAGCTAACAGAACACCAAATAGACTGGATTCAAAAAAAGTCCTCTCACCACATAATAATCAAAACACTAAACATGCAAAGTAAAGAAAGAATATTAAGAGCTGCAAAGGAAAAAAACCAAGTAACATATAAAAGTAGACCTATCAGAATTACTCCTGACTTCTCATTGGAGACAATGAAAGCCAGAAGATCATGGTCAAGCATTATGCAGACATTAAGAGACCATGGATGCCAGTCCAGGCTACTATACCCAGCAAAACTTTCAATCACCATAGAAGGGCAAAAGAAGATATTCCATGAAAAAATTAGATTTCACCAATACTTAGCCACAAATCAAGCCCTACACAAGATACAAGAAGGAAAACTCCAACCCAAGGAAGCTTACTACACCAACAAAAACACAGACAATTGATGGTCTCATAGCAGCAATTCCCAAAGAAGGGAAAAATGCACAAATTAACATCACCAACAATGAAAACTAAATTAACAGGAGATAGCAATCACTGGTCATTAATAACCCTTAATGTCAATGGACTCAACTCACCTGTAAAAAGGCACAGGCTAACAGATTAACTATGAAAACAGAATCCATCCTTCTTCTGCTTACATGAAACACATCTCAACCTCAAAGACAGACATCATCTCAGAATAAAGGGTTGGGAAAAAATATACTAATCAAATGGACCTAAGAAACAAGCAGCTGTAGTTAACCTAATATCTAACAAAATTGACTTCAAGCTAAAATCAGTCAAAAGAGACAAAGAAGGTCATTTCATATTATTCATAGGAAAAATCTATCAAGTGGAAATCTCAATACTGAACATCTATGCCCCAAATACAAGGACATGCTCATATATAAAAGAAACACTTCTAAGCTTAAATCATACATTAAACCCCACACACTAATAGTGGGAGACTTCAACACTCCACTCTTACCACTGGACAGGTCAGTCAGACAAAAATTGAAAAGAGAAATAAGAGAACTAACAGATGTTATTACTCAAATGGACTTAACAGACATCTATAGAATATTCCATCCAAACAGAAAAGAATATACCTTCTTCTCAGCACCTCATGGAACCTTCCCAAAAATTGACCATGTACTCAGTAACAAAACAAACCTCAACACATACAAAAAAATGGAATAACCCAATGTACCTTATCAGATCACAATGATTTAAAACTAGAAGTCAACAGCAATACTAATTCCAGAAAACCTACAAACACATGGAAATTAAACAATGCTCACCTGAATCATCAATGGGTCAAGGAAGAAATAAAGGGGGAAATTTAAAACTTCCTAAAATTCACACAACATACCCAAATTTATGGGACACAATGAAAGCAGTGTTAAGAGGCATATTCATAGCACTAAATGCCTGGTGCAGGACAATTGTATTCTGTCAATTATACTTTAAATAAATGCTGATTTCTCAGTAGCTAGGCAGGAAGTATAGGAGGGACAACCAGATAGGAAGTAAAGGCTGGTCAATGAGAACAGGAGTATTCTGTTAAGAAGGAAGCTCTTTCTGCAGTAGTGAGCCTGCCACAGAAGAAGCAAGATGTGACTGCCTTGCTGAAAAAAAGGTACCAGCCATGTGGCTAGCATAGACAAGAATAATGGGCCAATATAAGTTATAAAAGTTAATAAGAAGCCCGAGCTAATGGCTCAATCAGTTTATAACCTAATTTAGACCTCGGTGTGATTTCTTTGGGAACTTTCATTTGCAGGAACTCAGCAGGACAGAAACCTCAGACAACAAATGCCTACGTAAAGAAGCTGGGAAAAAAATTACACACTAGTGAATTAACATAACATTTGAAAACTTTAGAACAAAAAGAAGCAAACTCACCTAAGAGAACTAGACAGCAGGAAATAACCAAATTGAGAGCTGAAATCAACAAAATATAAACAAAGAAAACAATATAAAGAATCACTGAGACAAAGGGTTGGTTCTTCGAGAAAATCAATAAAATAGACAAACCTTTATCCAAACTAACCAATAGACAGAGAGAGAATATCCAAATTTACAAAATCAGGAATGAAAAGGGGAACATAACAACAGACACGGAGGAAATACAGAGAATCATCAGGTCATATTTTGAAAATGTGTACTCCACAAAATTGGAAAACTTAAAGGAAATGGACAACTTTCTGGATAAATATCACTTTCTAAAATTAAGTCAAGACCAGATAAGCAAATTAAACAGACCTATAACTGCTCAAGTAATAGAAACAGTCATCAAGAGTCACCCAACCAAAAAAAAAATCCCAAGACCAGATGGTTTCAGCTCAGACTTCTACAAGACTTTCAAAGAAAAACTAATACCAATACTCCTCAAATTATTCCACACAATAGAAACAGAAGGAATATTGTCAAACTCTTTTTATGAGGCTACAATTACCCTGACACCCAAACCACAGAAAGACATTACTAAGAAAGAGAATTACAGACCAATCTCACTCTGAATATTGATGCAAAAATACTAAATAAAATACTGGCAAATCGCATCCAAGAACACATCAGAACCATCATCCACCATGATCAAGCTGGCTTCATCCCTGAGATGCAGGGATGGTTCAACATAATCTGTCAACGTAATCCACCATATAAACAAGCTGAAAAATAAAACCACATGATCAGCTCATTAGATGCTTAAAAAGCTTTTGACAAAATACAACATACCTTCAGGGTGAAGGTCTTGGAGAGAACAGGGATACTAGGAACATACCTAAACATAATAAAGGCAATATACACCAAGCCAACAGCCAACATCAACCTAAATGGAGAGAAACTCCCAGCAATTTCACTCAAATAAAAAACAAGACCAGGTTGTCCACTTTCTCCATATCTATTCAATATAGTTCTTGAGGTCCTAGCTAGAGCAATAAGACACCAAAGATAGATCAAGGGGATACAAATCAGAAAACAAGCAGTCAAACTCTCACTGTTTGCTGATATCTCATTGATAGTTTACATAAGCGATCCCAAAAATTCTAGTGAGGAACTTCTACAACTCATAAACACTTTCAAGAATGTAGCAGGATACAAGATTAATTCAAAAGAATCAGTAGCCCTCCTGTACACAGATGATAAAAGGGCAGGGGAAGAAAACTGAGAAACAACACCCTTCACAATAGCCACAAATAGCATAAAATATCTCAGAGTAATGCTAACCAAATAAGTGGAAGACCTGTATGACAAGAACTTTAAATCTTTGAAGAAAGAAATTGAAGAAGACACCAGAAAGTGGAAAGATCTCCCATGCTCTTGGGTAGGCAGAATTAACATAGTGAAAATGGCAATCTTACCAAAAGCAATCTCCAAATTCAATGCGATGCCCATCAAAATCCCAGCAAAATTCTTCATAGACTTTGAAAGAACAATACTCAATTTCATATGGAAAAGCAAAAAACCCAGGATAGCCAAAGCAATCCTGTACAATAAAAGAACTTCTGGAGGTATCACATCCCTGACTTCAAGCTCTACTACAGAGCTGCAGTACTGAAAACAGCCTGGTATTGGCATAAGAACAGACAGGAGGACCAATGGAACCAAATAAAAGATCCAAATATTAATCCAGACATCTTTGAAAGCCTGGTTTTTGACAAAGAAGCAAAAAATATCAAATGAGAAAAAGAAAGCATATTTAACAAATGGTGCTGGCATAACTGGATATCAACATGTAGAAGAATGAAAACAGACCCATATCTATCACCATGTACAAAACTCAAGTCCAAATGGATCAAAGACCTTAACATAAAGTCAGACACACTGAACCTTATAGAAGAGAAAGTGGGAAGTACAGAGAGGAATTTAGACAAGAACTCACCCTTCAACCAAAACATGAAATTGAAGAGGGGTGGCTGAAGATTATTAGAAAACCAGCCTTAGTTTATCCAGTTACTATAGAACAACCAGGAGACAACAGACATCTTAAGGTTATCAGAAAGTTAAATGGAATTCTATAGACATATTCTATTTGAGGAGATTTGATGAAGCAGTCATTTCATATGGTAAGCATTTACCCGATGTGAAGCAGATGTTAAATTCATGGACAACTCAAAACAGAAATATCCCACATGACTGGAAAGAACGTCACAGAAAAATGGAAAGCTGGTCCTCAGTTACAATGGAGAACATGGTGGAAAGAGGAAGCAAGGGTCATAGAGCAATGAAATAGGGCCAGAGGCATTAATAATTCCCAAGACCAGCTTCTAGGTGACTGCCCATATGCTGAGTTACAACAGTTGAATTTGATAAAGACAATTTGTTGTGATTTGCTACAGACAGTTTGAATTGGATAATCACATCTTGGCCCGATGTCATTTAGCAACTTTGAGTGTTTGGGACAGGGTTCTAGAATCAGGAAAAAGACTTTTCTATCACTTGGTCCTTAGCATTTTTATTGCTGTAAAGAAACACCATGGCAACAACAACTCTTATGAATAAAACATTTACTTGAGATGATGGCTTACAGTTTCAGAAGTTCAACCCATTATCACCATGGCGGAGAACACAGCGGCATGGAGGAAGATGAGGTACTGGAGCTGAGAGTACTAGATCTCACAGATAAATGGAAGTCAACTGAGACACTGGGTGGTACTCTGAGCATGGGAAAGCTCAAAGCACAGGAAATCCTCACAGTGACACACTTTGTCCAATAGGTCACACAATCTCCAACAATGTCACACTTCCTAATACTGCCAATCCCTATGAGATTATGGGGGCCAGTTACAATCAATCTACACACTTGGCAACAAGCCAAGGAAAGTATAAGAGAATCTACCCTGTTCCTAAAGTTATGGTTGGGGCAGGGTTTTGTTTTTGTCTTTCTAGAATAAAAGCATCCAACTAAGAAATTTATAGATTACTGGACAAATGAGATACCTGAAGAAGAGAAATCATGAAGAGAAAATATCCCAAGAAAAAGAGTAAATTGGTCTCATGGTATAGACCCCCTCTATCAGGGTAGAATTTCAAAAATCTTCCCAAACATAAAAGGCAGATGGTCTTTTCTTAGTCCCAATTCAATTAAAAATCAAAGCTGGCTTTGCAGTTGGAGCATGGCTTTCTCCTTCTCTAAACCCAAGCATGCTTGTTAAATAAAAATTGAAAATCTCTTTTTCATGTCAAAGAGCCACCTGGTATGGAACAGAAGAAACTCAAAATTAAGGGACTATTTTATTGTCATTAATCTTATAACCCTTTGGTTTCATTTCAAGTCCTCAAAACTTTTCCTGAAATATAAATATTATCTCAAACTCTATAAGATTATTATGTATATATAAACCTTCTTTGAGGATATAAGTAGTCATATATATTACTAATTCATTCTCAAAATAGCTTCATCCAGCTTCTTGTATGTGTTTTAGGGTTTGAGTCTGAAGCAGGTAATTAGGAACTAAGCTTGTGTACACCAGATGTCCTTGGTAGATTCTGGTTGTCTAATCTTTCAGAGATCTGTTGTACGTAGCATTTAAAATATTTTAAGTTTTCTGCAGTAAACCATGACTTCGTAACAAGAACCTTTGAGGTCTCCAAAATGATGAAGGGGTCCTTCAATAATGACTGTGGTAATGCCATAAAGCTGACAAACACTACCCAAAGACCAGTTTTGCACTACAAACTGTTAGCACAACTTCAGAGCAGCAGCTATTAAAGATGGCCCAGCCTCACAGACTACTCCAAGTAGAACTTCAGTTAAATACTGGACTTTTCCACAGATACTAGACAACAAATGATACAGCTAGCTCTCCTAGGACTTGACCATTATCACAATTTTCTCAGGTGGCTCTAAAGATGCTGCTGCCCCCAGACAGCAGGAAGTAATTTGAAAAAAAATAGCAACCACATTGCCAAGAAGTGGTGTGGGTGGTTTTTGGTCATTAGGAGGGTTTAGGATGTTTGTTGTCGTTAAGGGTTTTGTTGTAAATTGTTATTGGACATGGTTAGGGAGGAAATGAAGAAAAGGTTAGATTAAGGGATTTATTTCATTTTCTTTTCTCTATGATTTCTTTTCTATCTAATGTTGAAAAGGGGGGGATGGAGGATGAAAAGGGGGTGATATAAAAATGATAGAATATAATGGTAGAGTATTGGATCTAATTTTAAACTGAAACCCAACTACTAGTCTCAAATATTTTACATTGCTATAGATTTTTGTATATTGATACAAATTTGAGATTTTCTTTTAAGATACAGCATATGTGTTTGCACTCATGTTTAAGGCACTGTACCTATGCAACTCACTTAAAAATGTAATGTAAATTCTAGTTCTTAAGAGCTACTACCACAAACTTTTTAGGATAATTAAGATTTTTTAGGCTAGTAGACAGTCATCTATAACAATCAGATTTGTAGTCATCTTAGTTATGTTTCAAGTAGTGTATGTAAATATAGTCAAATTGCATGAAATATATGTAACTTTGTGGTACTATTAGAATTAGCATTCATAAGTATACCAATGAAACATCTTGATAAGAATCATAAGGGTTTGAATTAAAGTTTAAAAGCTTTTGTTCAAAAACAGCCTGGTATTGGCATAATAACAGACAGGAGAAGCAATGGAACTGAATAGAATACCTGGATATTAATCCACACTCCTTTGAACACCTGGTTTTTGACAAAGAAGCAAAAAATATCAAATGGAAAAAAGAAAATATATTTAACAAATGGTGCTGGCATCACTGGATATCAACATGTAGAAGAATGAAAATAGACCCATATCTATCACCATGCACAAAACTCAAGTCCAAATGGATCAAAGACCTCAAAATAAAGCCAGCCACACTGAACCTTATAGAAGAGAAGGTGGAAAGTACACTTGAATGCATTGGCACAGGATACCACTTCCTAAATAAAATCCCAGCAGCACAGACACTGAGAAAAACAATTAATAAATGGGACCTCATGAAACTGAAAAGCTTCTGTAAAGCAAAGGACACAGCCAACAAGACAAAACATTCCCTACAGAATGGGAAAAGATCTTTACTAACCCCACATCAGACAGAGGTCTGAGCTCCAAAATATACAAAGAACTCAAGAAATTGGTCATCAAAAGAACACATAATCCAATAAAATAAAATGGAGTACAGACCTAAACAGAGAACTCTCAACAGAGCAATCTGAAATGATTGAAAGACACTTAAGGAATACACTGATGACAACTTATGCTGCAGAGGTTGTGGGGAAAAGGGAACACTTCTGCATTGCTGGTGGGAATACAAGCTGGTACAGCCTCTTTGACTGTCAGTGTGGTGATTTCTTATTCAATTATTTAAACAACCTTCCTCAAGACCCAGTAATACCACTTTTCGGTATGTATCCAAAGGATGCTCAATCGTGCCACAAGGACATGTGCTCAACTATGTTCATAGCAGTTTTGTTTGTCACAGCCAGAACCTGGAAACCCTTGACCAAAGAATGGCTAAGGAAAATGTGGCATATTTACACAATGAAGTACTACACAGCAGAAAAAAATGACATCTTGAATATTGCAGGAAAATGGATGGAGCTAGAAAACATTATTTTGAGTGAGGTAAGCCAGACACAGGAAGACAATTATCACATGTACTCCTTCATAGGTGGTTTTTAAACATAAAGCAAAGAAAACCAGCCTACAAACCGTAATCCCAGAGAACTTAGACAACAATGAGGACACTAAGAGAGAGTTACATAGATCTAATTTACATGGGAAGTAGAAAAAGACAAGATCTCCTGAGTAAAATGGGAGCATGTGGCCCTGGGGGAGGCGTGGAGAGGGGAGGGCAGAGGCAGGGTGGGGAGCAGAGAAAAATGTAGAGCTTAATGAAAATCAATAAAAAAAGCTTTTGTTTATCTGCAAACATTTATCAATTTTCACATAAAACATGATTGATAACAATGGATTTAAATTCACAAGTTATTGAACACTGCTGAAAATTTAATGAAAAGGAAGTACCTAAATCTTGTATCTGACTGACATTAATTACCTCGTGATGGGGAAGCTCTGTTAACCAAACACACCCAGTTAAAGCATGGTTACCTGGAGCCCAGGAAGAATAACAGGTGGGGACCAGGTGCACACTCTCACTGGGCCATTCCCACAAGACAGAGGAAGTCGGGCTTCCCATTCTTGTAGTGTGAGTTTTCCCATTATAACAATTAAAAATACAATTGTTATCCTTAAGCTGGCCTGGTTATTTCCCATATCAAGCTAATTCGCGACACTTGATGCCCGGTTCATGGGGCCACTAGAGCCTCTGGCAGCTCTGGCCAGCAGCCATGCCGCATTCATTTGGGCAAAGACTGCACTCACAGAAGCTCAGGCAGTGTAGGCAGAGAGATGTGGAAGGCCGAGGCAGAAAAGGTCGAGGAACTCGCGCTCAGCATCACCACTGCCTCTGCGGGCAATAGCCGAGCTCGGCACCCAGCTCCGAGCCCTGTAGCCAACCCTGCTCACTTTCCCCGTGCATTTCTGAGACCACAGACACCGCTGTACCCAGCGTGCATGCCCAGCCACAGCCACTGCTGCCGCCACGAAAGTGCCATGGGCCTTGAGTCCAGCTGCCACCGAGTGGGAGACCTGTCTAGTGTGGCTATTGAACAGCCAAAGACCTTCACAGAGCACACAGTCTGTGATTTATACTAAAAAACTTCTTGATTTGAGTATATTTTTCAGTATTTCACCTAAATTCAGATCTAAACTGAGCACATGGATTCAACTGCACCGCGACACCTACTGACAGGCAATCGTTATTGCACCTACTCCAGCTGATTAAACCACAGGTGATATTTATTATTCTAACTATAATCCATAAGTTACTGATTTAAAATGGGCAATATGTCACACAATCTAATCATCCAATGTTTCAATAGCCTTTTCACTTACAACATGTGTGAGGACTTACAAGACGCATATGATGTCCCTCCTACATTGCTATTCCTATTTCTGGGGTTTAGTTCTGTACTCAATATTTTTTTCTTAAAACTATGGTTTGACAACAGGAAAATGATGCAGTCTTTACATACTGAATCCAGGCTTCTTAGGAAAGAAGTTGGAAATCTGAAAAAGGACACAACCACTTTAACTAACAATTTTCAGTCAGCTGAGGTACTTTTAAACACGGTATAGACTGGAACCAAGCTTCTTAAAGAGGACGTCATACATCTACAGGAGAATACAAACACTTTGAATACCAAAACTCAGTCGAATGAGGTGCTTTTAGAAGTGGTACAGACTAATAACAAAACTTTTCAAAAAGAGATTGGACATCTGAAAGAGGATACTAGGACTTTGCTTAATAAGACTTGGTCAACTGAGATATTTTTGGAAAATGTACAGTCTGATAGTAATTTATTTAAAGAGAGATTCAACACTCTGGAGAAAGAAAAAGCTGAGTTGGAATATAATAGTAATTTATTTAAAGAGAGATTCAGCACTCTGGAGAAGGAAACAGCTGATTTGGTACATAAAACCCAGTCCATGACAGTGGGTGCTGAAATATTATTTGAGAGAATTCACACTGTTGAATGTATTAATCAGACTATGTCGAAGTGGTATGACAGATTGACTGATAGAATGCCTCTCCAAGAAGGTAATATGCATGCCATGGAGATTATGTCCAAGGATGAGATATTATCTCTACTGGACAGACTTTATACCTTAGAATCCTCAATGAGGGCATTAGAGCAGAATACTGGACAGTAGGCCCAGACTTTACAAAAGGCACTGGTAAACAGATTTGAAAATATTAAGGAAATTATTGACTTTGATGACCAGGAGCAAAAGGTATAAAGGCAAAATTTAACTTTGTCAGTATGTAAAACTCTCCAGGATAGCTTTCCCGGAATTCTACCTGCCTTTCCAGTAATAACATCAGAAAAGGTATCTGGCTCCAAATATCCTAAGGTTGTCAAGGAATATACATGGGAGCCCATATGTATGGCTGATCTAGAAGAAATTAAACAAGCAATTGTAGCTTATGGACTACATTCATCTTATGTTAGGGAAATGGTTAAAATGTGGGCTTTCAGTAGCAAAGCCACACCTCACAACTGGACTCAGTTAATCTCAGCTGTCCTAGAAAGTGGACAATTGCATTGGAGATGCTTTATTAAAGAGAAAGCAAGAATTTTAGAGCAACAACAAAAAGTGAAAGGAACTAAGATTTCCCTAGATCAAATTCTAGGTGAAGGACTTTAATCCTCAGAATCAAGCTCTCGATAATGAGAACACCCTGTCTCTATGTACCACAGCAGCTTTAAAGGCTTGGAATAGAATTCAGGAACCAGAAAAGAGAGTTGAATCATATCTTAAGGTTAAAAAATGTCAGAGAGAAACTTTTAGTGAGCTTTTGCAAAGATTAACTAGGGCTGTACAAATAGGGATAACTGACGCAGAAGCTAAACATATAATAATTCAATCTCGGGCTTATGAGAATGCCAACATAGGGTGCAAGCAGATCCTGGGGCCTTTAAAGTCCAGATCAGCACCCATGGATGAATGGGTCTTACATTCAATGAATGTTGAGACACTTGACTATGGTACTGAAGCTTGGGTAGGAGAAGCAATTTCCAATGGTAAGAGAAGACATCAAAATGTTTTAATTACCAGATGTTTTAATTGTGGTAGAATGGGACATATGAGAAGGGATTGTAGGCAATGGATTTCCAGGAATAATGCCTCTTCTGGGATTGACAGAAATAGGAGGACTCACCCTTCAGGCATATGTAGGAGGTGTGGCAAAGGCTGACATTGGACCAATGAATGTAGGTCAACAAAAGATAGACAAGGCAACCCGATACTATCGGGAAACGGCATGAGGGGGCCTCTTGCAGGCCCCCATGACAAATGTGGTCCAGTCATTCCCAGTTACTGTGGAGAATGTGTCTTGTCAGGAAAATTAAACAGTCCATGCCTGCTGTCAAAAGCAATACTGGTCTTAATGATGAGATAAATGCAGAGAATGAGTCAAGAGCTCTGGTGAGACAGAGGAAATGCATATTCTGGCAGACTTCTATAAATGAACAAAGACCAAAGTTAAGAGTGTGTATAAGTGGCTTTCTTATTGAAGGATTATTAGACACAGGTGTGGATGTAAGTATCATTACTCCAGAATCTTGGCATCCCAATTGGCCTCTTCAAGAGGTAGGTGTTCAGTTCATGGGAATTGGAACCCTATCTCAGGTAAGACAAATCACGAGATGGGTTGAATGCATAGGGCCAGAAGGGCAAATAGGAAAACTAAGGCCATATATAGCCAATATTGCAATGAATTTGTGGGGTTGTGACTATTGCAGCAATGGAATACCCAGATTAACATTCCTGCAGCCTCTGAAGCTTATGTTTCTGAGGAAAATATTAGAAGATATTACAGATGACGAACACTGGCTGTACAAGAACACAAAGCAATTGACAACCCTTCAGATGTACCAATAGCCCTGCCTACCATTTGAAATGGTTGACTGAGAAACCAGTATGGGTTAAGCAATAGCCCCTAGCCAAGGAAAAGTTGCAGGATTTAGAACAGCTGGTACAAGAGCAGTTAGATGCTTGACATATAGAAGAATCTACCAGCCCTAGGAATTCTCCTGTGTTTGTTGTTAAGAGAAAAATCTGGGAAATGGAGAATGGTGACAGATCTTAGAGCTATCAACAAGGTTATTCAACCTATGGGCCCTCTGCAATCTGGAAATACTCTGCACTCTCTGTTACCAAAGGGATGGCCTCTCATAGATATTGATTTAAAGGATTGTTTAATCACTATACCTTTACAACAAAAAGATAGAGAAAAGTTTGCCTTCACAGTGCCTACTTGTAATAATTCTCAGCCTAATAGGAGGTACCAGTGGACTATCCTCCCACAGGGAATACTCAATAGCCTCACCCTGTGTCAATACTTTGTAAGTCAGCCATTGGAAATAATATGTAAGCAATTTCCTAAGTCTATAATTTACCATTACTTGGATGACATTTTGCTATCTGATTCAAACATGAATACTTTAGAAAGAATGTTTGAAGTAAAGATAGTTTTACCTAAATAGGGATTGTAGATTTCTCCTGAAAAAATACAGAGAGGAGATTTTGTCAGTTATCTAGGTTATAAAATAGGTTTACAAAAAATTAGGACACAAAAGACACAAATTAGGAGAGACCAGTTACAGATTCTTAATGACTTTCAAAGATTGTTAGGAGACATTTTCAGTCTATGACTTGCTGTTGGAATAACACTTGATCTAATAATTCATTTAAACAAAGCCTTAAATGGTGATAAAGGTTTGAATAGTCCCAGAAAATTCACAGTTGAAGTAGAAAAGGAACTGACAATGGTTGAGGAAAACTTGCAGGAGGCACATGTGGATAGGATGAATCGAAATCCTAGTTGTAATCTAGTCATAGTGCCTTCCAGAATTTCTCCTACAGGAATTTTAATGCAGAGGGAAGATAATATTTTAGAATGGATCTTTTTACCACATAAACCAAGTAAAAAATTAAAAAACTTATGTGGAAAAGGTCTCTGAATTAATTATAAAAGGTAAATTGAGACTTCGTTAACTAGCAGGTATAGACCCATGAGAAATTATAGTGCCTTTCACCACTGATGAAATAAAAACATTATGGGAAGACAATGAACCATGGCAAAGAGCTCGTGCTAATTTTTTAGGAGAAATTAATAGCAACTATCCCAAAAGCGATAAACTTAACCCTATAAATAGAATTTCTTGGATTCTTCCTCATATCATATGTAATGCTCCAATAACTGGAGCCCATACATTTTATACTGATGCTAATAAATAAGGCAAGGCAGGTTACAAATCAGACAAATTGAGTAAGGTGGAACAAAGAACTTATACTTCTGTCCAGAAAGTAGAATTATATGCCATTCTCATGGTGCTAAGGAGTTTTAAAGAGCCTTTTAATATAGTTACTGATTCACAATATGCAGAAAGAGTTATCTTGCATATTGAAACTGCTGAATTTATACCTATTAATACAGAATTGACTTCATTGTTTATCCAGATGCAAGACATGATCAGGAATAGGCTTTGTCCTATGTACATAACACATATCCGATCCCATATGGGTCTGCTAGGTCCTCTAGCACAAGGTAATGCAGAAATTGATCAATTATTGTTTGGAAGCATGTTGCAGGCCTCTGAATTTCATAAAAAACATCCCGTCAATAGCAAAGGTTTAAAGAAAGGGTTTTCTATTACATGGCAACAAGTTAAGGAGATTATAAAGAGGTGTCCTACTTGCTCTTTTTATAAACTGCTTACAGAAGGAAAAATAACTCTCCACTAAGGAGCCTCTAGGAAACTGAATATGGTTTATGAATCCAGGTACTGTTTACACTTACAATTTACACACACACACACACACACACACACATGATCACACACAGACATATGTATGTACATCTGGTTTTGGAGTTGGGAAATGGCTTTGTACTTCTCTATATCCAAGCTTGTTGTTAAAATGAACATTCAGAGTTTCTGTCTCATATTGGGTGCCTTCTGGTATGAGATAGAAGGAAGACTTTAGAAAAAATTTACTTTCTCCATGCCTATTTTGTCTATATCATATTCTTCATTATATGTATGTTTATATGAATGATGTTTAAGTTTTCCATGATGAACAATAGATTTTCCTACATATCCTTTTCCTGCAGTAAAGTTTGAAGTTTCCAGGAAGAAGATGGGGCCCCACAGCAACCACTGCACCTGATTGAGATGACATTGTGATATAGAGAGCACTACTATACGACCGCATTTTTGGGTACCAGCTGCTGAAATGGTGAACCTTCTCATATTCTGGCCAGAACTCCAAATGAGAACTTTGAAAACAAAAACAAACAAACAAAAAACCTGTTGACTGCTCAGAAATTGTTTGCAACTATACTAGATAGTAATTTTGGAACTTAACCACCACTTTATATTTGCAGGATTCCATTAAGAGAATATCGCCCCCATGACAGTGGGAAGCAATTCTAGAAGATGATGCCCCCATCCTCAAAAAAGTTTGTCCTTAGAGTTGGGAACACTGTTTCTGGGGTGTTATTATTACTTGTACTAGATAGATGGTTGGGGTGAAATCTATGTTTGTTCTAAGAAAAAGGGGGGCAGTAATACTGAGTAATAGAGTGAATACTTGTGAGCTATTATTTATGGATAATTTACATTGGTATCGTTTTTGTATATTGATACAAGTTCAAATTATATTTGTTACTTTTGTTTACATTTGTACATTTATACAAAGTTCTTTTGTCAGATTGTATGTATGTATGTTTCTGTCATGATTCAGGACATTTTGGATACTGATACAACTTTTAGGGTATATTTTCATATTGCATTATACATTACTCCTACCTCTGATCAAGTTACTTATAGATTGTTTATATGTTGAGGTCATTATTCTTATTTGTTAAACATTTGTTTACAGATTATTTAATATTCTGACATGAACTTTTAGTCTTTAAGTTATACAGGTACTAATTATTATAGGTCAAAAGTTGTTCATGTTTGTTGTATATACGGTCAGATAAATTAGGTTCTTTAGATAGAGATTGTATTCTGTCTAGTTAGGTAATCTTCAACCACTTCAAGGATCTGTGGAACATGGCATTTAAATAATTTAGGGTTCTGTTGACATGAGACATGATTGCTTCTGACAGCACCAATCTATTTCTAAGAGAATGTTGAGCACCAAAAACAATCCACTTGGAATTTGTGTTCTTCTTGTCAAAACTGGGCTTTGGGCAAGGAACTGACAATGCCTCAACCGCTGACAAGTTACATAGAATCCAGAAATGGATAGAAGAACTATCAAATCTTGCCAAGACAGGGTAAGACGGTTTTGAAAAATTTCCTGCCTCTGAAATGGTCTGTCAGTTATGGTAGGCCTTGACCAAAGTTGGTTGCTTAAACGTTGCAAAACGAGACTTTGAGTGATTGCTCAGTTAGCTAATTGTCTCTGTTAAATATTGCCTGCTTGGGAAGCTACTTGATTGTATTTCCTGCCTGCTCAAGTAATATTATCTCCATTCTCAGGCCTTCAATGAGGTTGAAGATTGGATAGTTACTGTATTCTTATGATCTAGCCAAGCCATTTCCTATAGAAGACTTAGACTACATAGGATAGAATATTTATTAAAACTTTGAGCATATGTTCCTTGATTAATATTGTTTATGCTGGGTATAATTCTATTTATACTTGATATCTGCTCCTAGTGTATATAGTTTTGTATTGGGTTTGGAACTCTCTTATTTAAATAAAAAGAGGAGGTACTGTGGAGCACATTCTGCTACTTCAGCCAATAGCCTTTAAGATACCAGCCCATTTGGGCATGTCCTCTTACACTATAAAAGCAGCGACAACCTTGTGCCTGCTTTCTCTTGCTTTTCTCTTGCTTCTGGCTCCTGCTTCTGGCTGCTAGACTCTGTTCCTGTTCACTCAGAGGGCTGTTGTCAAGGACAGGGATCTGAAAGCTTTACCATTAAAAATAACCCTTTTATTATCCATAATTCTGAACTGGTGTGGGATTATTTTCTAACTTATGCTTTCAAAGAATGAAGAAAATGTGGTGCATTTACACAGTGGAGAATTGCTCAGCCAATGCAGTATGTATTAACTTATATGTGGATGCTACCTATGAAGTCAGTGATAATCATGCTATATTCCATAGAAATACAGAGGGTAGGTGTAAAATAAGGGACTAAAGGGAACAAATATATTTTATAAAGAATGGGAAGCAGGATGGATATGGATGGAATGGGCAGGGGGCTGAGCAGATGAGGCGGAGGAGGTGACAAGAGGGTGTGGGAGGGAATACAGAGAGAGACAGCTAAAATTAATGGGCCTTTGAGGGATAGTATGGAAAGCTAATACAGAAGAAACTTCCTAAAATATATGCATATGTGAAGTCAATCTAAATGAAATATCCAAATAATGGGGATGGGGATCCAGAGTCACCACTAGTAATTTCTTATTACACAATGAAGCTTTCAGAATCAGTATTGGTTACAACTAACTGAACTGTCAGTGAAACGGGCCCATAGGAATCCCCAAAAACCTCAGGCTGTTGCCAATACTGTAGCTTGCTCTCCACATACTGACAGCAAAGGCTCATTGTTGAAGACAAAACATACATTGAACAAGGAAATGTTGAGCTGGTGTCTACATAGAGTCTTCACTCCTATGTTCCAGGATATTTTATGCAAAAAGATACTGTTCATGCTATCAAAAGAAATATAAATACCAAGCCAGTCACAAACTCTTTAATAGTGCCCTACCTGCAAGATAGGCCAGGACAATGGTGGACAAAGCTTGTGGAAGTCGCCAAACAACTGTTCTGATATGTACCTGCATCATATAATTCAGCACAAAAATAAGATTCCTTGGGATCCATCATGGTAACTGACATGCAGTTTCTCAATTGAATATACAGGACAGCAGTGAGAATTTTTTTATTTTATTACTTTAAAAAAATACCAATCCAAATTCCCACTTCTTCCCCTCCTTCCACTTCCCTCCCTCTCCATCCATACACCTTTTCCACACCCCCTTCCAATCATAAGGGAGGGCAAGGCACTCTGCCCTATGGGAAGCCCAAAGCCCTCCCTACTACATCCAGGTTGAGCAAGGTATACATCCAAAGAGAATAGGATCCCCAAAAAAGTCAGTACATACAATAGAGACAAATCCCAGTGCCATTGTCATTGGCTCCTCAGTCTGCCCCAACTGTCATCCACATTTAGATAAACTAGTTTGATCCCATGCTCATTCATTCCCAATCCAGTTGGAGTTGGTGAGCTCCCATTAGCTAAGGCACATTGTCTCAGTGGGTGAAATACTCATGGTCTTAACTTCCTTGCTCATACTCTCCCTCCTTCTACTCTTCAACTGGATCTTGGGAGCTCAGTCTGGTGCTCCAATGTGGTCTCTGCCTCTTTTTCCATCTCTTGTTAGATGAAGGTTCTATGGTGATACTAATCAGTCTGACTACAGAGCAAGGCCAGTTCAGACACACTCTATTGCTTAGGGTCTTAGGTGGAGTCGTCTTTGTGGATTGCTGGAAATTTTTATAGAGCCATGTTTCTTGCTAACCCCAAAATGGCCCCCTCAATCAATATATCTCTTTCCTTGCTCTCATATCTGTCCTTCCTCCATCTCAACTATCCCATTTCCTCAAGCTCTCCCCAACCCTCCCCTTCTCCCCTATCTTCCCCTTCTACCCTTCCTTTTGGTCCCTGCCCCCATGATCCCAAATTTCATCAGGTGATCTTGTCTGCTTTCAATTTCCATGTAGATCTATATATGTTTTTCTTTGGGTTCACCTTATTACTTAGCTTCTCTAGGATCTTGAACTATATAGGCTCAATGTCCTTTGTTTATGGCTAGTATCCACTAATGAGTGAGTACATACCATATTCATATTTTTGGGTATGGGTTATTTCACTCTGGATAGTGTTTTCTTATTCCATCCATTGGCATGCAAAATTCCAGGTGTCATTGTTTTTTATCACTGAGTAGTACTCTAATGTGTAGATGTGCCACACTTTCTTTATCCATTCTTCTGTTCAGGGGCATCTAGGTTGTTTTCAGGTTCTGACTATTACAAATAATGCTGCTATGAACATATTTGAACATATCTCTTCAACAGATTGCTTGAAGTTCTAGCATTGAATGTATAGATTGCCTTTGGTAGAATTACCATTTTTACTGTGTTGATCCTACCAATCCAAGAGCATGGGTGATCCTTCCATTTTCTGGTATTCTCTTCAACTTCTTTCTTCAAAGACTTAAACTTCTGGTCAAATAGATCTTTCACTTCCTTGGTTAGTGTTACCCCAAGATACTTTTTGATATTTGTGACTATAGTGAAAGGTGATTTTTCTCTGATTTCACTCTCTGCCTCTTTATTCTTTGTGTATAGGAGGTCTACTATTTTTTTGAATTGATCTTGTATCCTGCCACATTACTGAAAGTATTTATCAGCTGTAGGAGTTCTTTCGTAGAGTTTTTGAGGTCACTGATGTACACTATCATAGCATCTGCAAATAACGAAAGTTTGACTTCTTCCTTTCCAATCCGACTCCCCCCAATTTCCTTATGTTGTCTTATTGCTGTTGCTAGAATATCAAGCACTATATTGAAGAGGTATAGAGAGAGTGGACAGCCTTGTCTTGTTCCTGATTTAAATGGAATTGCTTTATGCTTCTCTCCATTTAATTAGATGTTAGCTGTCGGCTTGCTGTATATTGTTTTTATTATATTTAGGTATGAACCTTGTATCCCTAATCTCTCCAAGACCTTTATCATAAAGGGATGTTGAATTTTGTCAAATGCTTTTTCAGCATCTAATGAAATGATTATATGTTTTTTTTCTTTCAGTTCATTTATATAATGGATTACATTGATAGATTTTCATATGTTGAACCAGCCCTGTATCTCTGGGATGAAGCCTAATTGATCATAATGGATATTTTTTTTGATGTGTTCTTGGATTCGGTTTGCCAGTAATTTTTTGAGAATTTTTGCTCTCAAATCAATGTTCATCAGAGAGATTGGCCTGAAATTGTCTTTCTTGGTTGTGTCTTTGTGTGGTTTTGGTATCAGGGTAACTGTAGCTTCATAAAAAGTGTTTGGCAATGACTCTTCTGTTTCTTATGTGAAACACACTAAGGTGTATAGGTATTAGCTCTTCTTGGAATTTCTTGTTGGTTATACTTGTCTCTGTTGTTCCTGTTCATTTACTCAGATTTTCCATATCCAGCCATCCCTCGGTTTGTGTTTTCTTTATTGACTCCATTTTGGTCTTCAAGTCTTGAACTGTTTCCTTGATCTGTTTGATTGCTTTTTTTCTGCGTATCTTTGAGGGATTTATTAATTTCTTCTAACTTTTTGTTTGTCTTCTCTTCCATTTCTTTAAAGGAGTTTTTCACATCCCGTTTAAGGACCTCTATTATTTTCATAATGTTACGTTTAAAGTTAATTTCTTCTACTTCTTCTCGATTAGAGTGTTCAAGTCTTCCTGTTGCATGTTCACTGGATTCTGGTGTTGTCATGTTGCTTTTCAGGTTGTTGGAAGAATTCTTGCATTGGTGCCTGCCATCTCTTCCTTCAAATGTGGCCAGGAGATTCTTGGCATCTTTGTTCAATCTTTGTTGTGACTGACTGTGTACTTGGGGGATTTTCTTGGTGTGCCCTCTCTTAGGACCCCTCAGCACTGTAGCTGTCTCTCAGAT
>PVIU01022631.1:0-29016 GCA_004026605.1 Ondatra zibethicus | reverse complement strand
CATCCTAATAAAGAACAGAGAGAATGAATGCATATGTGCCTAGTACCAACTAACTTTCCCCATTCTTATATAATCCAGAACCCCAAACGAGAGATGGTCTGCCTCCTTTCTGGCTGATTCTTCCCATCCTGTGAACTCAGTCAAAGCAATCTCCTCTAGACAGGCTTCCTAGGCTAAGCTGATACAGATAATTCCTCAAGGAGACTCTAGACTCTAGGTTGTACCAACATGACAATCAAAAATTAAGCAGACAGCTTGGTCTACTTAATTACCCAAGAGTATTTTGAAAGAAATAAGATATCTATGTTTGGATTAGGGTGAAAACTCTCAGTGGGATGTTTAAGAGTTTTGGGGAGGAAGGTTTAGTAATTGGCAATACCTATAGAAAAGAGAGAAAATTAGGAGAACAGTCAAATTAAGTGTTTTGATATTACACTCATGACAAACTTTTATGACAGTCATTTATCACTTCTATATCACATCAACATGTGTTATTTTAAAGGACAAGATGTGCAAAAGCCTAATTAAGCTGAATAGTTTCTATGTCATTTCTTGAATGATTTAATACCTTGTTTATCTTGTGATAAATACAAGGTACATGAATTGCCAACTATTTAAATGTTTTTTAATTTATCTTTAAAATAAAGTTAATTTTCAAGAATGTTGTCACATGTCTACAACCCTAGCATTTGGTATACTGAAAAAAGGGCACAGGTAGTGTCAGGCCAACCTCTGCCACAAAGCAAGGTTCTAACTCAAAGTTTAAGTAATTTTATTAAATTAAAATACTTTATTAATTGCTGCTAAAATTCTATTAAAATAAATCATTTTAAAGTTATTTGTATTTTTCATTTGATTCAAAGTGGCTGGATTTATTGAATTTTATTTTTATACAAATAATGACATATATAACTATGTTAACTTCTCAAAAGAACTGATTGCTTAAGATATTTAGTACAATATTCAATTCCTGGAAGAAAACACTGTTTGGTTCAAAAGCAAAGATCTCTTTGAAACCACTTTATGTGTGATGAAAAAAGTTCTTAAAAAGCAAAGAAGGCTGTGAGCTTTGGAACAAAAACCAGATTCCAGCTATCAGTGAAAGAATAACATGGCATGGAGAGGGAAAAGACAGAGGTCACTGCTCTCTGTAGTGATGGCAATGAGAGGGGAAGGATGAGTGATGGCTGCCAGGGCATTGAAGATAGGAATGGAGATATACACAGGGACAGACTCAAACAGGCTCTCTCTATCTAGTCCTGGCTATCTTGAAAAATCACTTTGTAGACTAGGCTGGCCTTATACTCAGAGGTGTGCCCAGCTTTGTGTGTCTTTTAATGAATTAGTTTATTTATTGGAAACAGGAAGGGGTTCTTTGTCATACTCCAAGAACCTGGAAATTTTTAAAAAGCAGTGGTTTGATGTGGGATTCCCCTCTGTATGCTGTGAATACCATTGGTCAATAAAGAATCTTCTTTGGGCCTATTGTAGCACAGAATAGGGTAAGGTGGGAATCACAAGCAGAGATAGAGTAAGGAGGTGGAGTCAAGGAGGCACTATGTAGCTGCCAGAAGAGACAGACGCCCACGGTGGTACTGGTAAGCCACAAACCTCATGGTAAAATATAAAATAATAGAAATGGGTTAATTTAAGATATAAGAGCTAGCTAGGAATATCCTCAAGCTATTGCAATTACTACGGTTTTTGTGATTATTTTGGGTCCGGGGAGGCTGGGAAACGAATGAGCAGTCTCCATCTACAATAGGTAAACTTTAAAAACAAATAAGTTAAACTTTTAGTGTTCTTATTTGTACTAAAAGAAATTACACTGTCACCTATATAAAATTGGTTTAGAGGAGGTCAGGATAAGAAGAGACATTCAGGGGTACCTTAGGAGATGTTGGTAGCTGAGGGATCAATAGGGAGGGTCTGGAATCTGGGTGAATGACAGAACATGCTCTTTTGAGAGAGCACCTAGATCAATGTGGGCACACTGTTTCTGCTAACGGTGTCACCCCAGAAAGATGGATACGGAATATACTCTCAGTACATCTCCAGCCATAATGGTTATTCATGTTCAAGGCCCTAGGCAGAGATCAGACAGATATATCTCATACAGGTATAACTTCTTTCTCTAGTTTCCTTCTACAATTTTCAATCCTGAAGCCTGTTAGGAAGTCTTAACATTGTATGGCAAGAAGCTTGTCCTGAAGGAAATTCTACTTGAAAACTGTAGTATAAGGAGCATGGGCCCCTTGTTCCATCCTGCCCAGCTCCCGTCTGCCTGGCTAGCTTAAGCCCAGAAATAACTACACAGAAATTGTATTAATTAAATTACTGACTGACCCATTATATCTAGACTCTTCTTGGCCAACTCTCACTCTTGATTTAACCCATTTCTAATAATCTGCATGTTACCACGAGGTTGTGGTTTACCGGGAAAGCTGCTAGCCAGCATCCTTCCTAGGCAGAAGAAACATGGCATCTGCCACACTTCCCTTCTTCCCAGCATTCTGTTCTGTCTAGTCTGCCTACCTAAGGGTTGCCCTATCAAAAGGCCAAGACAGTCTCTTTATTCAACCAGTGAAAGCAACACACAAACAGAAGGACCTCCTACACCAGAAAACACACTGGTTAAGATTCTGCTCATTTTCAAGTTATTAAAACCAGTATAATTTAGTTTGTTCTCTTTGAATTAAAGATCCAGAGGCAAAGCTATGTTCTTAGCTCAGGAGAAACTGAAAACTTAATTGTCTCACTGAAGACAGCAAAATTTCCATTCTGGCTATAGTTCAGTGGTTGAGGAAGAGAACCAGAGAGAAAGGAAAGGCCAGAGAAGGGAAGGGAGGGAGAGAAGAGAGTATATGTATGGCCGAGACCATGTATGTGGAGGTAAAAGGACAATATTAGAGGTTGGCTTCAATCATGGTCAGACAGGGTCTCTCTTTTCTGCTACTGTGCTGTGTGCTCCAGACAAGTTAGCCTGTGAGCCTCTATATGATTCCCCTGTCTCAGTCCCTCATCTCTTTGTACAGTTATTGGGATTACAGCTGTCCTTCACTGAGTTTTGACATGAGTCCCAGGGATAAAATAGAGGTTATCAAGCTTGACTCCGTAGCACTTTTACCAACTGAATCATCAACCTACCCTGGAGTGATAAATTTTTAAAATTTCCTTTGGCCAGTAGTAGTAAAGAATAATATTGAGTAAGTAGATTTTAACCCAGTCTCAGATTATTTACATCTGTGTTCTTGTTAAGTCAATACTTTTAGTTACTGTGTACTCTTTGCTTTTGTTCTGTTGCCAATTGAAAATAGCCTTATATTTTAAAATGTGTTTAATCATGGCTAACAGCAATTGATGCCATTAATTACTTTTCCTCCTCAAAGTAATATGCTAACTGAAAGACCCTGAGAACTTCAAAAATACATAACAAATTTATATTATCTGAAATATTGTAATTAATGTTTTAATGCAAACTACCAAAAGCCACAGAAAAGAAAATTTGTATATTGTAGTTAAAATATTACACAATCATAACAAAAATAGAAAGTTGCTCACTTGCAAAATTATTAAAACTTGGTTCATTTTAAAGTTTCAATTATTTTTAGTTTATGTGTACGAGTGTTTTTCTGTGTATATAGAGATGCATCGCATGTATGCAGTACCTATGGAGACAGGAAGAGGATTTGGGATAGCCTGGAACTGGAGTTACATGTAGTTTTGGGCCAACATCTAGAAAGGAAACCTTGTCCTCTGTAAGAATAGAATGTGCACTAACCTTGGAGCCATCTCCCCAGCTTTTGGATAAAACTCAATGGAAGACATCATAACTGTTATTTCACCTGAGTATGAAAATAGACACCTCGTGGTAATAAATAAATTATAATATTAAAATTATTTTATGGATGTCAAACTTCATAGACCTGAGACTATAATTAATTCAAAAATATATTAGTTGCATTTTGAATAAAATGAAATGTTAATTGATTAAACTCCTTAGTCATATATTAATGAAAACATACAGAATATGTAAAAAATGAAAATGATAAATTGGTAGGCCACATATAATTCATTAAAATCATTTTTCTTTCAAATATCTATAATTTTCATAAGCAAAACAGATAAATTATAAAGATTTACATGATCATTATTTGTACATTGGAAAAACTAATGAAATATTTCTTTAGATGATATAGGATGTTCTTCCATATGCTGTGATTATGTCTTTCTCTTTTGGTTGATGGATAAAGCAGAATATATCTAGGAAGGAAATTGAAACAAAGGGAGAGAGAGAAGGAGGAGTCTAGGAGACGCCATGTAGCTCATGAGCCTCAGAGTAAAACATAAACTAATGGGTTTATTTATAAGAGAGAGTTAGCCAGTAAGAAGCCTGAGATATTGATCAAACAATTGTAATTGATATTAAGCCTCAGAGTGGTTATTTCATAGCGGTTACAGGGACCCCTTGGGTGGAGAGAAAGCACTTTAGTGGGACTGGTGGGATGGAGAAAAACCTCGAGGTCCATTTACATATTCAAATGAATAAACTATTAAAAAATACATTGCTAACTTACTGGATTCAGAACTACATTTTAGTAATTAATTTCAAGAACAGAATTCATGAAATACCCAAAGATTTTAACTAATAGCAAAACCTCATTTTAACTGTTAATATTTCTGGTGTAGGAGGTCCTTCTTTTTATGTGTTGCTTTCATTGGTGAATAAAGAAAACTGCCTTGGCCTTTTGATAGGGCAGAAATCAGGTAGGCAGAGTAGAGAGAATGGAATGCTGGGAAGAAGGCAGTGTGGCAGCCACCATGGATCTTCTGCCTGAGACTGACGCTGGTCAGAAGCTTTCCCAGTAAGCCACAACCTCGTGGTGAACACAGATTAACAGAATTGGTTTAGATCAAGAGTGAGAGTTGGCCAAGAAGAGGCTAGATATAATGGGCCAGGCAGTAATTTAATTAATACAATTTCCATGTAGTTATTTCTGGTATAAGCTAGCCGTGCGACCAGGAGCTGGGCGGTGGGACAGGGCCGCTACTCCCCTCTTTCCTAAGTTTTAAATTCTAGATTTTTCATTTTGTCAGGAAATTGGATCATTCCCACACCTAACCATCGATTGCTCATTTTTAGGTTGATATGGCAAATATAGAGAAACCTAGTTTTATCTAAGAAGTTTTCTCTAAGCTTAAGTTGTAGGGACCATTCCAGAACTAACAGTGCTATACATTCTGACCTGACAAGGCATTAAGTTATTGTGAGTCATTACTTCTCTAGGTATGCTTCTCCCTAGCATCATTAAACTGTTCTCATGTGTTTGCATCTCATCTTCAGACAATACAAAAGAAAATAACTATCTTTTTTTGAATGCACTTGGTTCGTTATTTGATCCCTGGCCTGGGCAGGAGAGAGCTTCTCTAATCCTTTTGGTACATAGAAAGTACCTGTTTAACAGTTGAGGTGAGAAATTCATATTGAAACTAGCTCAAGTACATAGGAACGGCTGAAATACAGGCTAAAATTCAGCATGTTGATGACATTCCACACAATACAACATCAATAAAACTAGCAATTCAGAGGTTTATTGCAAATATTACCAATAAGACGTGAACACATATTCCTTTATTAAAGATATAAGTGTAATAGCTGCCCAAAGTAAATTATAGAAAAACTCATTAAATAGAGACATATTTTATAGCATATCTTTAACTCCTAAAGAAAATTCATCTTTAAAAATCCATCTCTACAAATATTTATAAAGGTGATAGATAGATATTATGTGTTAAGTTGAAAAAACACATTTTCATATTTTAGTTTTTATACTCTTAAGTTATAGCTATAAATATAAGAAACAAACTTACTAAATTTCAGTTTTATGTTATGACCAATTACAGTGTGAAATATTTTTCATAACAGTTTTAGCTTTATAGTTGGCAGAAATGTAATAAACTTTTATTTGGGGAGGGTTTTAAGAAAAGTAAATAGCTTATATATGTAGCACATTTAACATAAACAATTTTTTAATAAAATTTAGATGTCTTAAGTTGAAAAATGTATCCGACATTTCATACTATAAAAATTAAGTTATTGAAAAAAATTTAAAACTGTTGTAATTTATTCACTAGGATAAGTAAAATGTTTGTAAGGATTTTTAAGATGCTATCTATTGGAGTACCTTATAAACGTGAATGAGAAATAATGTATGTATTTTTTTTTTTTAGTAGCATCCACATTACAAATGTGCCAGTGAACAAATTCAGGCAGGATGGAATGCACTTCTGACCATAAAACAGGAAAAAAACACAGGAAAATCCTCTGCCAGACAGGCTCATTGACTTACCCTAGACTTTCTCGTTGTTTCTGTTTTCCCCACAGGCATTTATTTTTATTTTTCCTACCACCCATTCTGCTATTTATCTTACCTCTGCCTAAACCAACAGAAGAAAGAGATGAGGAATTTTAATTCCTATTGCCCTACAATCCTGAAAAGAAAGACAGCTCTCTCCCTTTTAGTTGTTGACTGCTAGTCAAGTAACAGGAGGCATGTGGAGGAATCATTCTGGAATGTTTATATCAAATTTTAAAAGTATAAAATTGCATTTTTAGAAGTAATCCCATGTGTGCAATGACAATTGAATGATGTGATCCTGTTTCTGACTTATTTCCCAATACTTTGAATTTACCTTTTGTGACTAATATGCATGATTGAAGGGAATGTTGGTAGAAACACGGTTCTCAGTTGTTTCCATACTGAAACTGTTTTTTTTTTTTTCGAGACAGGGTTTTTCTGTAGCTTTGGAGCCTGTCCTGGAACTATCTCTTGTAGACCAGGCTGGTCTCGAACACACAGAGATCTGCCTGCCTCTGCCTCCTGAGTGCTGGGATTAAAGGTGTGCGCAACCACCGCCGGCAATACTGAAATTTTTTCATTGTGATACTACGACCTTAAAATTTTGTAGATTTTTTTCCTGCAAAGGTCTAAACATGATAAATGTTTTAAAGCCTTCTGTCCTGAACCTCATCATCCACCCGTAATTCTTTTGTGTGTGTGTGTGTGTGTGTGTGTGTGTATGTGTGCTAATCTAGTTTATGAATGGATTTAAACCCTGCTCCATGAGATGGAACTCATAGAACATGTGACTAGATAGGTCACAGGCCCCAGAGGAGCATTTGCTACAATTATTCTGAGAATTAATTAACCCAACAGCATTAAAAATAATTCCTAATAACTTCTTATTCTGGGTATAAAACACAAGAAAAAAGAATATAGAGTTGGATAGATAGGGAAGTCAGGATCAGTCTGGAAGAATTTGGATATGGATACTTAATATTACCAAAAAGTATTGATTGGAATTCTCAAAAGGTTAATAAAATATATTATTTAAAAATATTCATTTCACAGTTCACTCAAGAAATTCTAGAAAAAGGAAGATAAATGATCAGAGCAACAAATAATCCTGGTTCACACTTCAATCACCAGCATTAACTCAAGTCCCTCCCCATCACACTTGGGGTATTACACTGGAATGATGAAAGGTTCCTGTGAACTTGACTCATCCTGCAGCCTCTGGGGCTAATTGACAGCCATGTTTCAGACCTCAAAATAAGAAATAACCTTTTGAATGGCATCTAAGGTGAGAAGAACGACAGGCAATCAACAGCATTTTGCTAAAGGGCACGTGGCAAGTTCAAAGATCAGTGAAGAGAGAATGCTATATACTAGAATTTCATTTGTATTAATCTTATTCCTCAGACTCTGAGGAAAGGATTCAGTGCCATAGTGCTCTCCATTCAGACGGGAGGAACTCAGCTGGAATCCCAAGAACATGGATATAGCTGAATGGAAGTACCTGTTTGTAACCCTAGTGAGTCCTGACCTGGGTGTCCTGGTCAAATAATGAGGACCATTAGCAAAGTTATTCTCTGACTTCACACTTGCACATTTTAAAAGTATAAAATTGCATTTTTAAAAGTATAAAATTGCACAGACATACATACAAACACACACACAGACAGAGAAAGAGAGAGAGAAAGAGAGAGAGAGAATTGACTTGTAATGAATAGAGCAGAAATGTCAAGTCCTGTGGGGTTATGTGTACAAATAAAGAGAAGTTGGGTATGTCCGGAATTGGTCAAAACCATCTCTCAATCATGGGTCTAATATAATCATCAAAACTGAAGGTACTTTAAAGAGAATGATAAGAAATGTGCTCTTAATCCTAGCACTCAGGAGGCGGAGGCAGAGGCAGGCAGATTTTTGTGAGTTCAAGGCCAGCCTGGTCTACAGTAGCTAGTTTCCAGGACAGGCTCCAAAGCTACAGAGAAACCCTTTCTCAAAAAAACAAAAAAAATGTGCTCATACAGACAAAAATGCATAAGAAGGCAGAATAATACTGGAAAGTCAAAGGTATGAGAAAGTTTGCTTTTAATTGTGAAAAATATTATACCACATTGCCCCAGTTTGTTCTCTATTGCTATGATAAATATTGTGATAAAAAAAAGGAATGTAGTGATGTTTTCTGTGTGATTATTCCAGGTCTGGGTGGCTGGGAAATGAACAAGTAGCCTCCGCCAACAATCATACCTGAATCTTCAGCCACAGTTAGCCACCGTCCATTGTCCCAATGAAGTGAATGTTTCATTTGTTTACATTCTTAATCTAGAATGTCAAATAAATTGCCCTGAGAGTTTTTGCTTCACTCTGAAATTTTATAAACTAGGCATCCATCATCTATATTTTCTTTCAATATTCAGATCTTTCATGATACCACAGAATATTCCTTTAAACTCTGAGCATTCAGTGACATTCCCAGGGCTTCCTAATGTTTCCACAATCCTCCTCAAAACCAAATAATCAGGTCTGCCAAAACAATACCCTCATGTTCAGTACTTATTTCTATCCTAGGTTGCTTTCTATGGCAGCAATTTAATACCATGACCAAAAGCAACTTCGGAAGGAAAGGTTTAATGGACTTACAATTCCCACTTACAGTCTGTAGGAAAGGGTTTATTTCACTTACACATCCAAATCTACAGGGTCTCAAGTGGAAACAGAGGCAAGAACTATAGAGGGAAGCCGCTTATTGGTTGGGTTCTCGTGGTTTGCAGAGCTTGCTTTATCCAACCCAAAACTGCCTGCCCAGGAATGGACCACACAGATAGGGCTTACCCCTTTCATATCAATCATTAATTAGGAAAATATCCCAAACACCCTAGGGATATGTCAATAGGTCTATCTGATAGAAAGCAGTGCTCAGTTGAGGCTGCCTCTTCAGAAATATGTCTATGTTGTGTCAAGTTGACAGAAAATAGCCAGCATAGTCATTACTTCAAAAGATACCTTAAAGAGATAGATATCCAGAATAAATTGTTAGAGTTGATAGAAGAATTAAAAATATTTTATTTATAAGTTATCAGAGGTATACTTTATAAACTAAAAAAATTATTGCTTCAAATTGGATAAATATCTAACTTGTCTCAAAATATTTTAAATAAAATTGCATTTTTTGCTAGTAATGGTCTTAGTGATAAACACTGCATTTTATGGGACTTATATTTTCAACATTCTCTAAAACTAGTATGATTCAAACAGCAGAAAGTTTTAAAAATTAAGGCAAAAATTGAAAATAGCATTATTTACAACTCTACAGCTTTGATCTCAGCATATTAGTTCTATAAAACATTTTAACTGCTCCATTGTTCACAAAGATAAAAAAGGTTCATTTTCTTATAATTGCCTAATCAAGTAAACCCTAATTACAGTATTCTCTAAGTACCTTTGGTAACGTTTGATAATTCTAACTTAGAATTAATGATTTGGTAGTAGTAATTAAAAGTAGAAAACAAAAAAAAATCCACACATGCTTCTTACAAAAAAATAAAAACCAGTGTAACAGCAGATGTTTTCTTGCACATTATCTTGTTAAAGTTTTTAGTATAAAAACAACTAGATAAGTTCAAGTATGTGTGTTAGAAAATTGATAAAATATTACAGTTAATTGTTTTACAAAGGAAAAATTATCTTCATGAAATATGTTTTTATAATTTAAAAAATAAACATAGAAATTGTGCCGGTAAGTATTGTTTCTCTGGGATCTGAGCAATAAATAAATCATATATATATGTATACATGTGATCATAACTAAGAAAAAAATGTCTCATCAGGTGTCAAAGAAGAAAGGAAATAGAGTAATGAGGGTTATTGAGCAGTTACTATGTGGTAAGAAATCTTAGGGTATTTACCTATTGAAATGCTGAAATCATATAAATAATTATGCTTTCCAGTTTATTAATTATTACAATTTAAAATATAGATTGATGGTCCTTCAATCTTACTTTCTGAGAAACTGATTTTTATCATTCTCTTATGTATCTATCTATTGACCTATTACCATTAACTATCTATCTATCTCTCATTCTGTCTGTCTGTCTCTCTGTCTGTCTGTCTATCAGCTATCACAATTCTGTGATCAGCTAGTCTCTATAATATATCCATTCTCCCTACCTATCAATACATATCTTTTCATTTCTTTTTACACTTTACTTGACTACATGTTACATCCATGATTAAGTTTTAGAGTAGTTTTTAGATTGCAATTACACAGAAAGCAGCCCTTAATCACCTTGATATGTGCTTACAGCAATATCTCTAGACTTAGAATAATTAACAGTGAAAGAGCAAGTAACTATATCACTATATGTTCAAATAGTTTTTCATAGCAGTATTTTCAAACTGTACATGGGAAATACTGGTGTCCATTCTTAAATGAAGAATATTCAAGGTTAGAAGATAACTGTCTAGTCATATTATTGCCAAGGATATCTGATGAAATTATTAAGCATTACCATGACATTAGTATATACTGTGTGTACAGCAGTGCCTCCTAATTCTCATTTAAATGGGATGAAAAAGAAGAAAACCTTAAGCTAGAACTCTTCTTTTACCTCAGTTCCAGTATGGGTGTCTCATAAGATTCCAGAGGGTTATAAGATTGGTACTAAGTGTAATGATGGCTCTGTCTCTTTAAGAGACAAGCCACACCCACTTCCTCCCCCATCCGCTGAGGCAGGCTGATCTTCAGCTTCCAGTCTGAACTCTCTCTCTTTTCTGTCTTCCTTTCCAAGAGGCAGCTTCTGCTTCCCTCTCTACCCTTCACCCACTTCTCTCTCTCTCCTCTCTCTCTCTCTTTCTGCTCCTCTCCCCTTCACCCTTCTCCCTCTATAACCCCCTGAATAAATATCCAACTTTACTCTGCATGGCGTGCCTATCCATGTCTCTGTCTCTTGCCCGCCTGCCACGTGTCTCCCTGCCTGGGACCAGCCACCGCTCAGGGACTGGCAGCTGTCTGTGCCTGGGACTGGCTGATGTCAGGGCCTGCCACCACATGGCCCGCTACCACCACTTGGGGACCTACAGCATTTCTGCTGCCTACTGCCGCTGGGAATCCTGCAGCATTTTTAATTTTTCCATTACACTAAGATCAGTCTCATGAGATAAGATGTAGATTTTTATGATCTGAGGTCTAGATCAATGAGATGACAGATGTCTATAATCTAAGTTCTTGAAAATCTAAGGCATTAGAATGGAAGATCAGAAGTCCGAGACTAGCTGAACTACAGACTCTTTAAAAAATAGTTAAACAAAAGAAATCAGATTATAAATTTTAACAGATTACCATTAGGGCTAGTATTATTTTTTTAATTTTACAGATCCTATTTTAATTATAGATCAGCCTGATTCTAAGCAATACAAGACATTCAAATACTAAATCAAAAAGAATCAGACATTAAGGATTTATCTCCAGACATGATAGTCAGTGACGACATACTATGATCTTTCTGGTATTAAACCAAGTCCAGTCAGGCCGGGTTTGCACCGGCCCTAAATCCCAGCACTCGGGAGACAGAAGTAGGCAGATCAAGGGCATCCTGGTCTACAGAATGAGTTTAAGAACAGCTAGGAATATTATATAGAGAAACCTGTTTTAAAAAACAAAAGTAAAAAATTCACATCTGTGGAATCCTGAAAGTATGAGTCTATTTCCACATTGACCAAAGGTCAGAGAGTTGGAACTTGCCACTAGTTCCTTCCAGGTTATTGTGCTTCTACCTGCTTCTACCTACCTTGAACAAAGATCCTACCTAGAAGTTGGCCAGAGAGTTCTGCTTTCTCAAGGTTATTGTCAACAGGTTAATAGCTAGCCCTTGTGCTTCAGGAAAAGAGAATTAGATTGTTCCTACCTCAAACAAGAGTCTAAGTATCCAACTAAGTTCCAGTTCCCTTTATGGAGATAACCTTGGATTCCACCCAGGGAGTGGTTTGCCTACAGAATGTTTTAGCCTAGGGTGTAAGTGTGACTTGTTTTGTTTTAGCAACAGAATGTTTAATTATGGGTGTAGCTCACGACCATCAATTGGCCTGTTCATTTCCTTGTATCATGTTAATACAGTCTTTTGTCTTACTCCTACCTTTTGGGGTCAGGGTATTTTAAGCAGTTGAAAATTAAATGCAGGCAAATTTTCAATACTCACTGGGACTCCCTCTCAATACTATCCTATGTGTTTCTCTGTTTTATTATTTTCATTCACATCTTCATATTCTTTACTATATTTCTAAATCCCCACACCTCTACCCTGGAGAAAGGTATTTTTGTTGATGCTGGTCCCTGACACACATCCTTACTTCAGTGACCACCAACTCTTTCTGAACAGCTTCCTTATCTGTGAGCTCTTTGCAGATACCAGTTTGAGCACTTTGAATTATATTTTCAGGTTCTGAGCCACTTTAGTGATTTCAACAGGAGCTGAGAGACCAGCTCTGCTTTGGCTTAATTTGTTCACTAGTGTTGGAGAATTAGGTTATGAATGAGATTGGGCCATGTTGTTAAAAATTAAGGTTTGTCTTCTGAATGGTAAATGAATGTCAACGATGTACTATTGAAACACAACCACATATTTTTGTGCAATAATCTAGACAGTTCTCACAAGAAGGTTAATAAAAAAATGCAGGTCAAATTTCTCCATTGTCCTCTGACTTTCTATGTGACAATGTTACTCCTCCTCCCTGTTATCCTCTCAGCATGATGTGCCATAATATATATTAAACCCTCAGCAAAGGTTGTAACAGTAGTGCCATCTGGTCTTCTTTGGTCTCCCAATCTTCAAAAATATATAAACCTCTTCTCCTGATGAGTAGTTTGCCTCTATTGTGTCATGACAGCAGTGGAAATCTGACTGGTGCAGACCTTTGCTATCTCCGTGCCTCTCACATTCTGTAGCTATAAAAGAGAAGTGATGACATGAAATCACAATACCACCTACTCAACGAGGCTTTAGCTGCATAAAGCACAAAATATGGCTCTGCCACATACAGTACATGTATTTTGTCATTAATAAGGGGAGCTAGGACCTGCAAACATTCAAGTAAAGGAAATAATCCTTAAGCTAAAAATCTCAATTTACCTCCTTCAGTTTCTTATTTATTAACCTTGTGTAAAAGCATATATGAGTCAAGGTCAAACATCTGATTTGTAAACAGGGATAAGTGATTAAATATCTCACCATATTTCACAGGCTCCAGCAAAGACTCTACGACTGTCATTAAAATACAGAACTCAACCTCGTACTCCCAACTGAGTAATAAAGTTTATGATTCTCTACAATGTAATCAGCTTGCTAGCAAAGATCCACCCCTGTCCTGCTCACATGTGTCTTCCACTTCTGCCATAATATTATTCAAAACCAAGCATTTAATTTCTTGCCAGCCCCTAGTACTCCTTTCTTTCATAACTAGAAGATCTCAACCCTTTAAATCTTCAGTCAGGTAATGCAGATGTAATTTAAGATAAGATTACCTACACCTGGTTAATTTAAGACAACCCTCCCAAGTACCTGTGGCAATCCACATGCCATATTAACAATCCTAAAACACTGCTCCAAATTGCCGTGGATCATTCTGAGTGGTTCAGATGGATCTGTCTCTGCTTTAGAATAAATTATTAATGAACAAGCTTTGAAAGACCTGATGAGCAAATCCACTGGCTGTTGTATCACAGAATGTGTGTAAATAATAATGTCTGCTCTTTTGTTGAATAGTCACAAACTCATGCATCCTTGCACAACACACACACTTTTTTCAATTTTTTTCTGTCTGAAAACATTTCTATTTTCTTTGGTAAATTATTATATATTAATGATTCAGCAAAAAATTCACATTTAATTGCCATCAGGATAATGTTAAAAATTAAAAGAAAAACCCATTAAATGACTACCTTTTAGCCATAGTCCTGATACTTAGATAAATTTGAAGAGATAACAAACTGAGCCACTGCTGCCTCTGTGTGAGCTTTCAGCTCCAGTGGAGGATGTAACCAGGCTATGCCAAATTGTGTTAGGGAGGCTCCATTAGAGGATTCCCAAGGTAAATAGACACAATACTTCAGGTCTTCATGAGCAAATTGGGCATGAAATGGTATAAAGACCAGTCATGATTTCTCCCCATTGACTGACCCTATTATCTGTTTCAAAAAACAAACAGAGGGAGATACCAAATCAGCTACATGGTAGGCTTCACAAAGATCTCCAACACCAAAGCAGTATTATACCAAACTGTAAAAGTGTGACTTCCAGTGGTTTATTAAACAAGCAAATGAAAACTTGATTTGCTCTTCTAAATTGGAGTTCTGTATACACTATATGTGCTTAGCACTCATTTTGGGTGAGAACTGTAAATAGGATTTTAATTTTCAGAATGGGAAAAGTCTTGAAGAATGTTTTCACTGTAATATCTATTTATTATGGATGTTATTTGGCGTGCATGGTTGCAATCTGGTGTGGGAGGTCCTTCTGTCCATGTGCAGCTTTCATTGGTCAATGAATAAAGAAACTGCCCTGGTCTGTTGATAGGGTAGAACTTAGGTAGGCAGGGAAGACAGAACTGAATTCTGGGAGGAAGAAAGCAGAGTCAGAGAGATACCATGGATCCGCCAGGGACAGATGCTGGGAATTTTACCTTGTAAGCCACTTCCATGTGGTGATACACAGATTAATATAAATGTGTTAAATTAAGATATAAGAATTAACCAATAAGAAACTAGAGCTAATGGGCCAAACAGTGATTCAATTAATACAGTTCATATGTAGTTATTTTGGGGCTAAGCTAGCCGGTTGGCCGGGATGAACAAGCAGGCCTTCCTACAACAGTGTCACTTTGTAGAATTTTTTTTCATATAAGTTATGTCCTTTGAGTATTTTGAGGGCAAGACTTCTACTTTGGTTTCTCTCGTCTCCCTGGATGCTGTGGTTGCCAGAACAGTGGGCTCTTTCTTATCCCTTTCTTTTAATTGTGTTTCAAACACTTTGCATACCCATCCTACCATGCCACTGATGATTCTTCAGGCATGTCTGTCTGTCTTTTGTCTGCCTGTGTTCCATCATTATAACAGACCTTTCTGGTTTCTTGAATTTATCTCTTTTAAGAACACTTCATAATTTAATACATCTTTATGTCATAATAATAAGAATCCATGTTATCAGGAAATGTTACAATTGTGTTAGTTTTAATTCTCATCAATGGCATAAAATTAAGAAATAAATATTATTTAAAAGTTGAAAACTTAAAAGCATATGAAATACCTTAAACTTTAACAAAGACATTAACCTACCTAAACACCTATTTTGAAGTTAATATAATTCATTTTCTAATATTTTAGCATATCACATAAATACATATTATTTTGAAGATTAATAAATGTTTATATCTAACTGAATGAGGCAGTTAGTTCACCTATCTAAACTCATTGCAGATAATTAGTTGATTTTGATCATATTTAATTGGCTGTCATTTGATAATTTAGTTATCAACTGGACTTACTTTAAATATATAGTTAATGCATGAGTACAAATTTGAATCTATACAAAATAAGGAAATATGTAGGAATTTAAGGCCTATCAGGCCAAGAGGAGCCAACCTTGAGTCTGCATGGTACCCTCAGAGGTCCTGATCATGCCTAGCCAATGAGAGGTGACCAAGTGATGTTGCCTGAGTGTCTAGAAATAGTTCTTATCAAAGGTCTTGGTTGTGATTAGCCAATGAGAGGTAACCATGCAATATCAAGGATTGGAAAACCTAGATGTTTGGGAGAGTGTATAAGTTTTTCATGGTTGTTAAATAAACAAGTCTTCTGTACACCTTCTACCTGACTCCTAGTGTCTGAGAAGTTGACACTGTGCCTTCTCTCTCCCTCCCCCGAGGAAGTCGTTAAGGCCCAGAAACAGAAATACATTAAAAAGTTCTGAAATTTTTATTTAATAGGGTTATTGAACATAAGGAGTTAACTATTCTTAATAATCTCATAAAATTACATTATTAATAAAATGTTAGAAATGCTAAAAGAAGAGAATAAGAGCAACTGGAGGAGGCCAGACCTACAAAGCATTTTTCAAAGATAAACAGAAAACAGCTGCTAGAGAGGAAGTGATGGTATCTAAGTGTGAGGATTTCTGTAAGCACCACATGATGCTGTGTTCTCTGCAGCCCCAGGGGAAGTGAGAGGTAAGGAAAGTTCTATGAATATGAGGTAGGCAGCCCAGGTCATCTCTTCCATGCATTCTGTCAAGGATTCTTCAAGGGATATGCATTCATCATGTGCTTATTATTCTAGAACAGAACAAGTCCATCTGATTTTTAATCTCATTTCTGACTTATTTCAAAGGTCAAGTAGAGTCATTTTGTAGAACTGGGAAGACTGAATGTGTCCGTTTTGTCCTGGTTAGACTTTGTCACACAGGGATGCTCTGTATGAACTCACCTCATCACATGGCCCATTGTGACAGTCTATTTCATTATGGCTGATACTATGTGATTACTCATTTATGGGAGCAACCTACTTTTAAATGCTTTTTGCTTAAATTATATAAAAAGACTAGGAATCAATAGACAAATGACAGTGAGGTCAGCACATTTCATGAACAGTGCAGACCTCTGAGGCAAAATGAATATGGAACAGGAAAATAGTACATGGAGTTTCAAAATACTAAGAATACTAGTCATGTCCAAAAGATTGAAAAACCATCACCTTTATGAAAGTAAACAGTTGTTATAAAAAGGTAGGAAAATGATAAGAAACTGCTCTGATGACAAAATTCAAAAATGCTCAAGAGTGAAATTAAAAGGTAAGACTTATTTGACAAGATTTGAAGAAATTTTTGAAAATGATTAATAAAAAGACATAGGATAGGAAAGGGATGATATCAAAAGCTCAGAAATAGTCAAGATATAAGCCAGGATGTATACAAGTGGTGAATATCAGAGTGCAGCTTTGAAACAGGAACAGGCATTGCCATGTTTTTCATGTATAAGCATGTCACAGTGCATACTCAGAGCATATGTATGCACACCTATTCCCACACAGGTCAGACACTGAATACATACATATACATATACATATAAAATACATGCATATGAGTGCACACATTCACACAGCTATTTTAAAATTGTATTCCATATTGTGTGTGTGTTTGTGTATGTGTGTGTGTGTATGTGTGAGCATGTGTCACAAGTGCTTTTGGAGGCCAGAAAGGAGCATCAGATCCCTGGAGAGGAGGTACAGGTGGATGTGAGCTACAGCATATAGGTGCTGGGAACTGAACTCTGCTTATTTGGGGGTAGTACTAGCTGTTAAGGACTGAGCGTATCTCCAGGTATAACACATAGCTTATACCTGGAAGTAAGGCAAGCATCATAAGACTTGACTAATAAACTTATGAAAATTTCATAAAAAATACTCACTTCCTAATATAAGTTAGTTTGTGCCTGTTTTTTGTTAAATCGCTCTCTGAATATAAGTCCCACCCTTTTTATATGAAAATCATACAGCAAAATAGCCATTTTTCCACAATGTACAGACAAAATGAACATAAAAATCTCAGTATCTTACAGTTTATTTTGCTTTTCTTTTTAAAGCATTTTCTAGCTGTGTTTGGTAGGTATTTCTTCTGACGCTTAGCTCCCTGTCATATTCTTATTTCCTTTGTGAAGACTTCTTTGTGTGACCTCTTTTGATAGCAACTTGAATGAAGCATGAAAAGGTACATAATAAGTCATTTTAAATATTATGAATCAAGAGGACAAAACCATTTGCTCAACTCAGGAGTGTAGAATGATCACAACTACATCAGAACCCAGGGAAGAATGGGCCATTCTAAAAATATTTTTAAAACAAGTAGAATAAGTGACAGTAGCATCTAAAGAAAAAAATATCAATATCTTCTAACGCTTTAGCTAATCAAATTAATTGGGTGTATGGAAACATACTTCCTTCTCTGTCACTCAAGTCTAATACAAAATAATTCAGAGAGAAGGTAGAATGCTCTACCAAAAAGAGAAATAAAAGCAATTATAATCTTTTTGTAGGTCACATATAAAGATGAGAATGTTTACGGCTTTGTGAAAAAATTAAGTGCACAGTGCACTTGGGAGGCAATGAGTCTGCTTAAAACAACCAGGTAAGTCACCAGGAGCCATCTCATCAAGAAGGAAGGAAGGTGTAGTAAGAAACAGAAGATTCCATGGATATGTCCTTTTGTCCTTTCCAGAGGCCAATTTACTAGAACTATTTCATCATCATCATCATCTATTATCTGCTAACCCAGAGGAACAGCAGATGAAGCCTGGAATGGGAAAAGTTGAAAAGCCAAACTTCTATCAAATTCTGTGATGCTGGCTTTGTAGAGTGAGCTGTAGACTGAATTGCCAGAGAGACTTGGATGCATACACTCTCAACTCTGAGCGTCCTGAAGCAAAACAATACCTAGGAGTAGCCTTCTTGTCCCTGGGGCTTGCCACAGGCCTACATAACCTGGTGAAATATACCAAGGCTATTAAAGATGCACTTTTATTTTTAAAGCAAATAACAGATTGGGCTACAAATATCATTAATTGGATTACTCTTGAGAGGGTTTTGTGATTCTGCTAAAAATTTGAAAAGAAATAACTAACTATTGCTACCTGGTCTAACTCCAAATAGGTATTACACAACAAAAATAATGTGAATTTTGAGTATTTATTTTACCCTAAGTGTTGACATATTAGATGATAGAAAAAAAGAGAGAGGGGGTTATACCAAATAGTACAACATTGGTAAGTAAGAGGTAACATTATATATAAAATCTATATACAGAGAAATACTAGTAAAATCCTTTGTATTATAAGGATAAGTACAAATAAAGTCACCAAAAATAAAAATAAAAAATCCAACTCTTGCCCTGAGATCAGGAAATGAGTTTCAGGAAAGTGATGAGGCCACCGCCTGCTGTGTCCAACTGCAAGTCTATTGCACAATTTGACTGTAAAATTTCCTATGTACTATATATTGCTAAAAATGGAAATTCAATAAAAACACATCATTAGCTCATTTACTACCTGGAAAGTGCCTTGTTTCCTCTCTTCATTTTAAAGATCTTGTGTATAGTGACAAGTGCTATAGAACAGTTGTTCACTGGAGCTTAGGCAGGAACTCACTGAAGAAAGCATTTTAGAAAACTTTTTTTTTATTTGCAACAGAGAGAATAATTTTGAGATACTTTAAATTTGCTTTTTTGAGATATTTTTAAGCTTATTTCTTGACAATTTCAATAATTTTAGCACTTTATGATGAAGAAAGAAAGTGCCCTAAGAAACTGTAACGTACCAATAAATAAACACCTGCCTCTGAAGCAACAAGAGAGTAGAGAATGAAAGATCACACCTGTTATCTGCAGAGTGCAGAAGAGGGTCGGTTGCATCAATCTCACCAAAGAAACTAGAGAAGAAATAACTAATCTTGAGTCTCATTTCTCTTTGCTTTTGTTGCTGTTTTGTAGTGATTGTTATTAATCTACAAACTCACTGCAGAACTGTGTTTATCTGTCTTATAAAATCTCTGCTATGTGTCACTTTAGTGGTAGATTTGCTTCCTAAGTTTTTATTGTCATCAGGTTTTCAACCAAGATCATTCTGGGAGCACCAATAGCCCAGCACCAAACTGTCCATGGGCTGAAATATCATAGAGAGATAACTTTACTCACTTGACAAAACCTTCTGTGATTTCTTGACTTTAGAATATACAAGGTATACAAGAGTATAGGAAATAGAGGTTATGAATAGCTGATATTGGTAATGTTAGGTGCTTTTTCAGTATGAGGACTATGAACATAGAGCACAAAAACATCTTAACATGTAAGTGACACCACATATGTAATATCAGTGAATGGTTGAGTTCTATCTAGTACACACATCATGAGTAAGTTCTGCTTGTAATTCTTGGTCTAGGGACAACAAAATTATGATTCACTAATTCAGCAAATATATTGAAGGGCAATTTTGGGTTATGATTGTCCCAAACCTGTTGAGAGAGAGACAGAGACAAAGAAAAGAATGGAAGGAGGGAGCGACAGAGACAGACAAACACAGAGACACAGAGAGGATTGCATTTGCTCCCAATGGTTCCTCCAGACAGTCAAGTGAGCAAAGAAGCTGAGATTGTCTCTGTGAGGATATTAGAAATTGGCTAACCAAGTTAAGTGAGCAAATGACAGTCTTTAGGAGTCCTATGCAAGACAAAAGCAGATACTGTGCTTTTAAAGTTGCATCTTTTATTTACTAGAGGTTTAATAAACATGTTTTTACAAATAATAATCACTATTCTTTTTGGTATCTGGCACAGTAATTCAAACTGTTGCTTGATGACAAGCAAACAGGAGACATTCTTCTCAACACAGGCTGTGCAATAGTAGCTGTTTCAGAAGCAGTAAGGAGAGCAGTCACTAGTTTAGAGACGATTTTTCATCTACTGAGCATATTTGAAAGTTAGGGGAGGAAATGAGATTTGAAAGACTATGTATTCAACCATATCTTAGAATTCCATTACTAATTGTTTTCTTTGAGGAATCAGAGGGTCCTGAGCACACAGAACTTTGAGCCTTCAGTTTTGATTTATATTTCTTATTTCTGGACATGTTGGGTGTCTGCACTGCTTGATTAAGTGTTTCTTGCTAGTCATCCTGAGCTTCACTGAGCTCAATATTTCAATCAGCAGAAGTATTTTCTGTGTAGTTATTGTTCTGACATGGGTAGAACTATGATGGTGTTTACCCTGCTAATAGTTAAGAGAAGAGGCTGGTGTGGATAGCTTCACATGTTGTCTTTGTCTTGTTCCATTTTTCTGATATACTTCCTTGTTTATTTTCCTGGAGAATCTTCATGAATTTCTAAGACTGTTGTTCATATTTCCCAGGAAGAGATATCATATGTTAGGATTTTGTTTTTATCAAGTTGCTTCAGCCATCTGAAGATGAGCCATAGCTTTCTTAGTCCCCACAATTCATAGACTGTGGGTAAGAGCTATCTATTCTCCAATAAAGAGCCATGACTCTAGATGAGCTAACACTCCTCAGAATGATTTATTTACCTTACAGTACACAGAAATGAATAAAAGTCAAGAGAAAATCACATTCCAAATTATAGACTGTGCTTCTGTTCAACATATAGGAGGTAAATTTTTTATCAAAGATAATCAAACTTTTAATCAAAAACAATCATTTAAAGAATAGAAAAAAAACTTTGTAATTTAACTTCTGACCCCTAAAATGCAAAATTTCTCAGTAAGATGTAAAATTTCAATTGTGATTTCACAATATTTATAAAATTTAGTTGTTTTATTTGTTTATTTAATTGACACAAAGAAGTTCATATCCATGGAGTATCACATGTTGCTTTCAGACAAATGCATTACACAAATGTATCTTAAAGGTCTATCATTTCTTTATGGTGGAAATTGTGAACATCTTTCTGTTATTTTGGATTACTCATTATATTATTGTTTTCTATGGTCACCCTGATATGCAAGAGCCTACCAGAGTACCTTGCTCCTAATTGTAATTAGTTACACTTACTGGTAGACTTCTTCACTCTGGCCACCACATTGCTCCTCCTAGGCTCTCTGATAACCAACATGCTACTCTTGTACACATCTACTCCCGTATTTATCACAGCCTGCTTCTCAATAGATGGGAAATTGAAACAAACTGACTGTCTACCTATTGGTGAATGAATAAAGGGATGGCAGTGCAGACAGTATATTTACACAATGGAATTATTCTGCCAAAAGAAGATAATGAATTTTTGTTGTTTGTGACAACAAGTAAAAGAAGATAAAGATTTCTTGATGAATTAAACCAGCCACAAAGGTCACGTTCTACATGATCTCATTTATGGAGAATCTAAAAATGTTACACTTATACAAGAGTCTCTCTGATAAACAATTTGTGGCAACATAAATTGATAAAGTCATTTGACAAAGAGTATGCTCTAAAAGAAGCAATAATAAAATTGCTGTATGCTGTGACACACCCACTGAAGGATATATGTTTAAAGCAAGTTAGATTAGTATGCTGAAGATGAGTATGAAGATTAATAATTTGACAGGTCAGGTTCAGTTATGTTATGCTGCAAAGGGAATCCATTTTAAATTATACCTCATCTCACAAACTATGAAATCTTTTAATTCATTTAAATCAGCTTTTAACAAATATATCTAAATTCATAAAAGTATCCAAGTTTCCATATACCCAATTATGATTAGAAAGATATTTAAAAGCTAGTCCATGATTCATATAAAAAATTCTTTACTAATTTTTTGTATTGCTTATTAATGACATATTTGAAACTATATTAGGTAGGTAATGTTAAACATCTATGCATATTTATATCATAATTCTTTAATAATTATATTAAAAATGTTTGAAATATTTAGCTACTCACAGATCACGGATTCACCAAATCAGTGAGTCTATGTAAGTCTGATATTTTTCTCTATAGAAGGTACCCACTCCTTAATGTCTTTTTTAGTATGAAGCACATCCTTACGCATTTATTGCATAACAGGTCTGGAAGGATACAGTCTCTCACCTTGTGTCTATGTAAGGATGACTTCGTCAATCCTTTGTTTATACAGGGTAGTGATTCCTCTTGATTAGAGTTTTTTTTCTTTTCTCTTTTTTGTTTTCCTTTCTTTTGGTGCTAGGAAAACCCCAACCCACTCTCTCCTAGCCTATAAGGTATCTGTCCAGACTTCTGTACCGGTCACATGAGAGGATGCTGTGTTATCTGGTTTCTCTCACAGCCTTGTGCCTCATCGTGTCTTTCAAATCAGAGATCTTGATTGTGAGATGCACCTTCTGTCTGCTGACGTTTGCTTTCCCCAACTCCTTAATATTTGTATTCCACTCTAGGCTTGAGTACTTGTCTTGAATAATTTTAATAAATTTTCTATTTTTTTGCATTCTCTACAAGGGTTAAAAACTCTGCCTTTGGGTGGCTCGTTTTGGAGGCTGTGAATACCTGCTTGTGTAGGTATATCGTGCATCCTAGGCTCTGGGATGGGTGGGTAGGAATAATATTTAGTAACAAAGGCTGAGTCACACCTGTTTTTATAGCCACAGGACCCTGCTTAGTTTTAGAAGAAGGACAGGTATGCCCCAAACTGGCAATGACCCAGGCCAAAATAAGTCTGTTCTGTAGATTCATGCTCTCATTCCTGACCTGACTAAAGGTTCTTTATGTTTTCTCTGGCCCCAGTACAAACATTCAGTTTCTATTAGGAACAGGATCTAAACTCAGAGGCCAAGTACTGGGATGAAACAAAATCCTATACTAAGATTTGTACAAAACTTGCCAGAAGAGTGAATCTTCCCACATCCCTTCTGCCAGAGGTTGAGGGTTGGGTGGAGGCTGCTGACATTTACCTAGCAGATTGGCCTGGTGGTAGGGATGAAAGGACTGTGGGCAGTCCAGTATTTCACCATGTTGGCCTTGATATTGTCTCCAGTTGAAGGCCCTGATATCTCTCTCCCTTCCCTAAGTGGCAAGCTTTTATCTGTTAGCTAGGGTGCTATGTTTGGGCCACTTCAATATTCTGCTTTTTCTTCACTGGATCTTTTGTGTTTAGACAAAAGGAGGAACTGAGGATTCTCTTCTGGGATCTTAAGCTTTAGTGAAAGTGGATTGCTGCGCAAAGAGCGATTTACCTTGCTATTTCTGCAGGGAGACTTAAGCATAGAGAGGTCTCAAATGCAATTTTGTTCATCCTTTATCCCTCAGATTTCTTCTCAAATAATCAATGTTTTTCAAGTTGCTTTCATCTGCACTTGTCTAAGGTCTACCTCTAGTTAGCGTATCTCTTTAAACTTTTATAAAGGGCTTGTTCTCATAAAGCTATGATGTCCAAAACTTAACTAGTTCACAAATGTTTATATAAACATGAATACACTATGTCCTATTCCATGCATTATAAAATATTAACCCATTAATTCCTCTTGAAAATCCCCCTATGAAGTAGGTACTAACCTCCTTATATTACAAAGAAACTAGTACAGAGGGACAGAAAGTTTATGTGAATATCACATCCAAGGGTATGAGGTAGGACAGGGACTCTGTAGAAGTTATTTCTTCAGTATGGTATATGCTAGATCAATTTAAAGCAAGAAGCATGAGCTTGTGCTTACTGTTATGATGCCATCTTGGTGTTGTTTCAATTGGATCTTTAATTATTCTTCTTGGGTATGGATTTAATTTTAAAATTAATAACAAAATCCTTTTATTTGACATCATCATAAGGCGAGTGAAGAAAATATTAGCAATATGTGAGGCCCTTCCAGTCTCAGCTGGTGACACACTTGGTGACTCAAAGACCCTAGCAACATAGCCCGACTAGACATCAAGTTGACCTTGCTAGTGGCAGGCTCTTTGACCTTGAAAGACTACAACCTTTGGGACTACCTCCCTCTTCCTCAAGATGTTGCCATCATTCCTCTAACAGGTGAAATAAACATTTCATTAACAAGGTAGAATTCTTTTGAAGAAGGAAAAACCTTGCCCTCTGACTGATTAAATTGAAGAAAAAAATGGTATTCATTTTTTTTTGTCTGGGTGTTTCATTTACCAATCATGCCTCATAAACATTTACTTTTAATACATTTTATTATTTTATAAAATTGCTAATGCCAAAGCTTTGTATTAAAACAAATAAATAATGAAATAAAGTACCAGGTTTAAAAAAGCAATATGAATGTTATGGAGTAGGAGGTTTATGTTATTAGGAAATTATTTATCAGTCTATATTAATGGTAGATTGCAAGTTTTATTGCATTATGTCCACATTTGTGTACCACATATTCTGATCATATTCATGACACTGTCAGTATCTTGCCACATACTTTTTCTGGTCCCAATAACCCTTCTACTTTAACTCCACATTTAATTAAGATTCCATATAAAAAAGCAATCATGTGATATTTATATTAATGAGCCTGTCTTGTTTTACTTAGCATGGTAATTTTAGTCTCATTCATTTCTTGTAGAAACATCAAGAAAATAAATTCAGGCAAGGATGAGAGGGAAACAGGAACCTTCCTATAAAGCTGGTGAATATGAAAACTAGTACAACCAGTTTGGAAATTGAAATGGTGTTTCCTCATAAAGTTAGAACTGGAATTACCACTTGATCAAGCTGTATCATTTTCAGTATGGAACTGAAGGTTCTAAGTCACCATACAGCAGAGACACCTGAACATGGTGGTCCTTGAAGCCCTGCCACAATAGAAATCTATGGCATGAGCCTGATGCTTTCCACAGTATGGGTGGAAGAATGAGAGATCTATTTACCTTACCATGTTAATTAAAATACAAATTGTACCCAGACTGAGGTTTAATATGACGAGAAATGAGGCAAGTGAAGAATGCTGGCGGTGCTGTCTGTCCTTGTGCTGTTTGTCCATGAAGAGTAGAGTGAGGAGTGGAAAATGACCAACTGAAGAAAGGCTTTGGAAAATACCCTGTACCACTGAGTATGCTGGAGAGTTTCAGCAATTGCTTTCAAAGAAGTCTCTGTAGTTGGGCCAAAAATAGTAAAACCATAATACCAGATACCTGTAAGAGTAATTTTGTTCATCTTCTAGTTTTTAGAGATGCAGACATAAAACAGTTTTAGGAAAAACAGCACTCCTAGTTTGGAACCCCAATGTAACAAATCTGTTTGCTTCATTTCTATTTAAGCCTTTGACGGAAATATGATCTATGATATTTGTACTAATACTTTAAAATACTCAAATAAAAAGCCACACCGTACAGTAATTAAGTACTGCACCATTACTTTTTATAGCAGCAATAGGCAAAGTGAGGGTATTTTTCTTTGGTCTTACAGGAATATGCTCACTTAAAAAGCAAAATCGTTACAAGACTGATTGAATGCAACAGTTTCTAAGCAGAAATTTAGTGATTTTCATTCTTATTCAAGAAGTCAGCACTCTCAGGAAGCACATTAAGTTCAACATGTTCAGCTACTTTTCAGCCACCTGAAAAGGAAAGATGCAGCATTTTCTTGTTCTAGAACAATAAAAAATAATAAAAGACTCACTGACTGCCTTGCATAATTTAAAGCATCTCATATTTATAACTCTAGGCTGCTGAAGTGTGGGTTATTCAGAAGGAAACAACTGTTTAGCTACATCTGAAAGTTCCAAGAAATCTTGTTATGAAAATGTTTCTCTCTTCAAGCTGACTCCTCATTTTATTGATGTGTGCCAAATTATAGAATTACTGTCCCAAGTGTTGAAATGTAGTAAAGTTATCTTGCAGGGTTTTTTTTTTTTTCCTCCTTAACGTATTGTGGGAAATAGAAACTTCCCAGTGCTGTGGCAAAGGTCCGAGGTCAGCTTTTGTGATTGCTGGTTCTGAGACCCAAGAAAACAGGATCTATAGTCCAGTTTATTTCTAATAACCTAGGAGATAGATAGAGAACACATCTGGGTGTGTCCCTGACAAAGATTCCAGGGAGGATTACCTGAGCAGGGAGATGCACCCTGATGGTTGGTAGCATCCCAAAGTCTGGAAACCTGCATAAAATACAGGGGTGGGAGTGGAGGGAAAACAAGCCTGTGCTAGCATCCCAGCCTGTCCCTTTTTCCAGCTTTCATAGTCAACCATACAGTAAAGAACATGTGTGTTGATGTCTCATCCCTCCCATTTTATATAGAACACGTGTGTTGATATCTCATTCCTCCCATTGTATATAGAACATGTGTGTTGATATCTCATCCCTCATACTGCATTTCCTTCATTAGCCTTCGTGTTCATAAATTTCGGAAAGGATTGCATTGGGTACATTATTCTTGTTTCATTTTCACAAAGTTTACTGTTGTGTCTGCCATATTAGAACCCTAGCTTTCCTATTACTAGAAATATATGATGACTATCATCAACTTCGTGGAACTGAGAATGGAATATGAAGTGAGAATATCACAGAGCTGAAATTTTGCTGATTATATCATGAGGCTTCTGACATGATGAATGGATTAACGCATGGATAGATTTAGAATCCGAATAAACTATTGGAATATGCTGGAACAACAGAAGACAGCAGCTGCTGAGAGGAATCATGCCATTTGGAGCATATCCTGGGTTCTATTCTGCTTTAACTATTTCCTGTTCACTCCTGTGTGAATTTCATCCTCAACCATGTTATCTGACCATGATGATGATCTCCCCACAACAAGGGCTACACAACTCTCCACTGATCTCTAGAAGCTGTGAGCCTTGTTTTCTCTCAGATATTTTGGTTATAGGTATGCAAATACAAAAGGGAACAAACGGAATAATTTTGAAATGGCATTAAACATTTACAACTACATTCACAGCTCCCTGATGCATGGGCACTACCAGCATAAGTCAATACATAAATGCCCAAAATCACTTTTCCTTGGTTTAAATATTGGCTTTACAGTGTAAAAAATGACTGATCCTAAGACAATTATATGTCTTCTGTTTTTCTGTACTTCAATTACCTCATTTTTACTGTAAAAACATTTTCTTCTTCAAGGAAATTCTGTAATGATGGATAAGCTGATAGATGTAAAGTTTAATAGCATAGCAGAAAGTGATTCCTGACGCTATGGTGGTATTAGTATCATCATCATCATTGTTATTATTAGCATCATTATTACCATCATCAACATCCAACATAGTGCCTCTTAAAACCATGAGAATTAGTTTAAGGAGCTATTTCAAATGGCTGCCTTTCAAGCAACAGAACCACAAATTTTGAAGTAAGACACAATTATCTCTAATTTCCAGTCTTACAGCCAAGACCATGAACCCAGGTTTAAGCAAGATTCTACATCTGTGATCACAATAATTAGTGGTGCAACCATTAGCTACATTGGTACAATCACTCATCTCTTCACTGCCATGGCTGATGTGGGATACTATAGGATGTCTATTTGTAAAAAAAAGTGAGTGACTACTGTCTGGGTGACTGTGCTGTGATCTTGTGTCTCCAGCAACATCTCAGGGGGGGTGGGTTATGTGGATAGTTTTCCTGCTCATACTTCATGACTGAGGTAGGAGAGTGCGAAATCTCACTGTCTTTCTCTGAGTAGGACAATGTAAAATCAATGGTTGAGATAATTGTTAGTATATGATCTGTCAATAAGAATAAATTTACCTGTCTATATATTAGTTCTAAGAATGTCAAATTAAGGAAATTATATTGCATTAAGAATAGTTCTATCAATACCTTGGTGCCATGCAAAACTATATAGTATTTTTACAAATTATGCAGACATATATTGCATCCCTCTATGAACTTCTTTTAGGAGGTGAAGCAATAACTGAAACCTAACCCATTTGATGTATTTTTCCTAGGACAAGAATCTTTTGAAATTAAGATAACAGCATAGAGCTCATAAAATAAAACTTCACAAGAGGGAAAATAGATTCCGGAGTGAATACTACACATTCAGTCTCACATTCTCTTCAGAACATCATCATATTACTGAAAAGACCTTTAAAATAAATTCAAACCACACAAACCGAACTGTAATCCAAACAATAGCACTGTTCACAAATAGATTTGAAAATTGCCATTTGCTAATTTTTTTTGACTGATTTCAGCAGTTTATTCTCTCATATTTTT
>PVIU01022630.1:0-28984 GCA_004026605.1 Ondatra zibethicus | reverse complement strand
TGTGTGTGTGTGTGTGTGTGTGTGTGTGTGTGAAGCAGTCTTGTGTAGTTATTGCTGGAAACATTTTGCTATTTAAAGGGCTAATAAATGTTACATATCCCCTAAGAAACAAAGGCTGCCCTGCTCTGTACCGAATGAAAGATAATGAAGTGCTTTATTTCATTCACAGACAATGCTAAGGAGGAAGAGTTGGAAAAGATCCAGTAAGGTAATTCTTAGCATGTGATCTTCAACTTTCCTTGTGGAGAAGACTATTAGCTGCTTCAAGTTCCTCTCATTTCCCCAGCTATCCCACAAAGTTTCATCACTGCCAGTTGCTCTTCCCCCTCCCCCCATAAACTTTAAGCCAATCATGCGATGCTTTCTAAGTCTTAGAAATCTCACTGTGGCAGAGCGCTCCGAGCACTGTTCGGCTGCTCTCTAGTCACTCCTCAGCCTCATTCTCTGTGTCCAGTCTCCACTCTGCACCACAGGGTCTACAAAATCACTCTGCACCAGGATGAAAGTGATGAGACCAGGGAGGGGACAGCTCCAGACAGAAGTAGCCAGGCAACTTTCTGGTTTGTTCACAGAAAATTAAGTATTCGGCTTTCTAAACTCAAAAGTCCTTGTGTCCTTGAAACTTGAGGACAGTTCTCCCTTAGTACCTTGTCTCAGTTCTGGCTTGAGAGGCGTGGTGACCCCGGAAATGCCCTGAGCTTTCCATATACTGTATATGCAAGACACATAGCAGCTTTGGTGATGTCAGTATCTTTGGCGACGGCATCACTCTTGAGCATAAATACCTACCATGAAACTGAACTTTCCTATGACCATACTTTGAAAAAAATTAAACAGATTTCCTTGGTTAAAATGACATCTATTCAAATTTTTACTTAAAAGGTCAATATTCCTTTTAATAGTTCTGATTTTTTTAGACCCTGGAACACTGGCAATCTTTCTTCTTCCATTCTGATAAAATCATGCTCTTGAGTTGTTATTCAACTTCATCATTTTCCTTTCCTTTTACTGGGAATTAAGAACATATGTATAATAAATATTCTTTTATGTTCGCTGTGATGTCTTACTTCTCGGAAGCAGTTAGTTACTCTCCAATTCTGACTCTGCTGACAACCAAGAGTTAACTCACCCAAAGACCTCTCAAGAAGCACATGCTGGAGAAAGCCGCGAGTCCACTGTTTCACTAGACAAAATAAAACTTTAAAGACTTTTAAAGAAATGGTTGAACTGTTTATCGTTGTAACTGTACTTTAGAATTAATATTATATTACATGTGTTGATTCTAAAATGTACATAAGACTTTCCCCATCCTGTGACTCTATGATGATATTTTTGTGTGAAAACCTACTAACCCATCATCTTCCAAATGAGCTTAACTAGAAGTGATATTACATAGTATTTGGCATTAATGAATATGAATAGTCTAGTTTATTGAAATATAAAGAGAGAATAGAAGTATCATTTTTGGCTGTGTATATTGAAAGGCACTTAATCCCTGAAATCCCAGCACTTAAAGGGCTGCGGGGAGAGAAGTAAAAGCCAGACCTGGCTTGAGAGAAGGAATCATTCTAACATATATTCACATAGATAGATAGATGGTAGACAGATTTTTATAGGACTTTTAATTTGTTTAATTAATCTTAGTGATAAAGTAAACATAAATCTGTATAATTTCCTTGAATCTCTAAAAAATTTAAATAAATAAATATATTATTTCAATTATGGTTATATATAAAATTCTTAATGTTTTATAGTTAACTATCAATTTAAACATTGAAAATTTGCCACCACAGATGAAAAATACCTGTTTCTAATTCAGCACTCACTTGAGTAGTTGACAGATTATATTCAGTACAGGCGTTAATATTAGACTAAGGGAATTTTCAACTTGGTACATTTTCATAGTGATTCTAAATGCCAAGCGAGTTGATCAGCTCACTCATTTTGTTTTTTTCTATGAGAATATAATGAGCACTTGTTAATTCATTCAGATTTTTACTCTGCCTTAAAACATTTCCATATTCACCAGAAGGTGTTATAAAAGTACAGTGTTGTACTAAAAAACTGTATGCATGGGAAATTTCACATTTGTAATTATTACCTACTTTGCTGGTCTTCACATGCCTCCCAAGTTGGCACTGTTTCTGAATCTTTTCCTCCAAGTGTTTAAGAGTTAAGGGATAGGCAAGCTGGCTCTGGGTGTTTAAGCTGCGTTGCTGTTTCACTGAAAAGCTCTCTCATAGTAAAGGCTGTGATCTTCTCCTTAAAATCTGGGCCTTAATAGGAAAAGTCTTCCCTTGAGTTTAGAAAGAATATGGTTGAGTCCTACTCAAATAGAAGCACTGGCATGTTCAGTAGTTGCCATGCTCACCACTGGCTTTTCCTGTAGGCACAAACAGTTTTCTCTTCTGGAGTGGTAGTTTGCAGGACTGAGGTCATCTGTCATCCTCATGGCAGGGCAAAGTCAATCTGAAATTTGTCTTTGAACACCAATGATGATAAAATCCAAGACTCAAAACCTTGTAGTAAAGACTTAGGCAACCCAAACATTGTTTTCCAAGGTTGTCTGTGGCTTGTACTTTCCTTCCTTGTCTTGGCTTCTTTCAGAAGTAATCTAAATACAGACAGGGGAGTCACTCCACTGATGATCCTTTTGTAACATTAACATCTTGTACACAGGGTGAAATAGCTCATAGAATTTCCTGTCGTCTAAATACCTGTTTGTCACTTCACATTCGGCGATAAGGTTTTTATTCATATTTTGTTCATGTTATTTGCCACACCTCTGTCAATAGTAGACTCTCGGGCAAATATCTGTGGTACTTACATGCTGTGAGACAGTATATACTATTGAAATAATAAAACAGTGCTCCAGAGACAGGGACCTCATAATATTCTTCAAGACAAGCCTCTTTATTGTTGTAAGTCAATTGTTATCGCATTATAAAAGTGGAGGAAATGCACCTCCAGGTATCTGTGAAGGGCAAGATGTCAAAATATGGACCAGATTTCAACTGCATGCAAATCAGCAAATAGTTAATTCCACAGCATCTCTTCTGGGTGTGATAGCATCCATAAATATGGTCGCTATGGTCTCTAACTAACTACGCTTTCCATCATGTACACTTTAAACCCCTCTTATGCTTGTCTGTAATGAAAGAGTGTTATTAGAGAAAAGAAGAAAATCAGCGCCTACCCAAACCCAGACAATGGAGTAGTCATCCAGGTCAAAGAGTTCCATTTATGTGACAAAATACACTTCAGCAGGGAAATTGTGACACTTTGAGTTATTTCAACACTTTAATCTTTAGAAAAAGCTTATCATTGATAATTTATTTAAGGTTAAGTTATTCATCAAGAATATTCCATGTGACCAAAAGAGAAGCTTTTATATATTTTTTGAATAAATTTTATGGGGTCAAAACAAAAATGAAATAATTGTCTCTGTTGGCCAGCTGTGCATGCCTGTGTTTAACCCAGAGGAGAGTTTATCTGTGGTTATGGTGAATAATGATAACTAAGTTACTGCTAAGCATGTTGGTGGATGAGGCAGAATCATGGTTTCCAAGCAGCCTGTGGTATACAGTGAGAACTTACCTTATAAAAATAATAAATATATCTTTTTAATAAATTACTTCCATTATCTGAAGAATATTACTGCAGTATTTAGCTTTACTTAACCTTTAGCTGAAATACTACTAGCAGTTGATTACTTCTGAGTGTGATTCACTTTTCTTTGTAGGTGTGCCTTCTGATAGGTTGCCCAAGTCTAGTGGATGGCCACACCCATGCAATAGGCCAACTCTAATTGGAGTCTGTGAGAAAGTAATTTAAAAAGACACAAAGTTGGAAGGGAGATGTGTTGGGGAGGTTCTGGGGGCAGTTAGAGCAATGTAGGTAGTGATAGGTTGGTGAAGTTTAAAATATATTGTATGCATGTGTGAACTTTTCAAAGAGCAAATCAAAATATTATTTTTAAAAAGAAAATGCTATTATAATCATATAGAGATATATTTGTCAAAATTCTAACTATAACAATTTTAAGTTGTTTTCTTTAAAATTCTGTTCTTAGAATAATATAATGTAGATTATTTTGGTGGTACCTCATTAACAGATCTGTTATTTGACAGCCTACATCTCTTTTAGTAATACATCTTCTTACAAAGACTTTTTTATTATAATCACTTAGCATGATTTTAATGAAATATGAAACACTTTACCCATTGGTTGAATGAAGCAATTTTAATAAGACTTCAGGCAAAGATATCATAAATTTATACTAGGGAATACTGAGCTCCATAAGACTGCAGGGCATAGTTAACCTGGCCCCTTGCATGACACATTAATAATTCATCAGTGACTTGTAACTGCTTTAAGTAGGGGACAGAAACAGATGAACACAGCTTTAAACATCACACATAGACATGATGAAAAAGATACTAGTTAATTATTATGGGGTCTTTCTACTAAAACATCATTTGCTGATAAACAGGTGATTATAAAGATGAGGAAAAGGTTGTAAGAAATGGAAACTATTGGGAGGAGACTTTCTCAGCTGAGTGCTCACAGTGCTTCTACTTTACACACCGTGTATAATTATATGTACATGTCTTACTTTAGCACACCGTGTATAATTATATGTACATGTCTACTTTACACACTGTGTATAATTATATGCACATGTCTACTTTAGCACACCGTGTATAATTATATGGACATGTCTTTGAACATGGGAAACGTTTATATCTTTTGAAGGAAGCAAACTTTCATTTAAATTCCTTAGTTGGGCTATATTATTATTAGCAACTCTTTTTTAAATACTATAAAATAATATCCTATATCAGAATTAATTGTTCTGGGATTCTAAAATGCCAACAGTGAACAAATGGTGAATGGCAATGAGGAGTTCTATTATTCAGCATGTATTTGGACCTCAGTTATTACATTTGTAACAAGTTTATATATTTTATAAACATTATATATTAGCATGATATTTGATTATCCCATGAAGTATATGAAGTCATAGTTAGATCTTACATTGAAATGATTTTTTCTTGATGTTTTGACAATATTTCCCTGTAGACATAAAATTAGATTTTTGTTCTTTAATTCATAATAACAGAGATTTTCTATAACTATGACATTACATTTATTTGACTGCTTTTGATGAACTTATAAATATTGTAGATCTTTCTGGAGTGAATATGGATGATCTGGTTTAAATTCAAAGGATAAAATGTGCCCCAAGCTTGTGTCCCACATCTAAGATGTTTATTGCATGATTGCCAGCTGACCTTTGTCCCTTTGATGTGTTAATAAAATGCCAACTAATTTCCTACCTGAGCTGATTATAAGGGGGAACTAATGGATCAGATTCCAGGTTAGTGGGGGAGAAGGTAGACACAGAGATGTGTATGGACTCATGGTGGAAGAATAGATGATAGGTCAGTAGATGGATGGTGGATGGATAGGTAGACAGATGATAGATGTGAGACAGACAGACAGACAGATACATACATACTAATAGACAGGTAGATAGATGACAGATAAATAGATGATAGATAATTTATTCATTTTTATTACTTTAAATACTCAAATGAAAATAATTCATAATTTTACAAGGACTTTACTTCAAAAATCCTAGCTGACATGATTATTCAAAGGCTTAGTCAATATTCTAAATAATTGTTTATTGCTAGGTTGGAAGCACCCCATGACCCTGATTTTCATCAACAATTATTATCTGACCAGGACTCTTTATGCAATGGATTTGCATAAGAACTTATAAATATGTCCAATCTCTTAAATGTCCAAAATTGCACCAATGAAAAGAAATTTGTCACGTGCATAAAAAAACAAATTCATGAAATCTAGAATGCTGACTTGATTCTGACATTTGAATTTTAGGGTCACAGGTTCATTTTTTTCTCTTGTGATTATTTTGATTCTTGAAGGATTCCTACATTACAATACTGTGAATTATATTTCAGGATCTATATAGTGACCTAATTGTAAAGTATCACTTTAAATAAAAGATTGAGAATTATTCCTCATTCCAATTGATAACAAAATCTTAAAAGATTTTTGTGATTTATTTTATGTACAGTTTAAAAATTATTTTTATATTCAATATTTTAGGTAAAACTTGACTTTTATTTTTATGAAGAAAAAATTATCTTTTAGATTTTTTGTTCAAAAAATATGATTAAATCTTAGACTTGTAGTTTGATTTTTTCTATCTTTGAAGAGAAATTTACTTACAGTCCAAAAATACTTTGAAGGTAAAAATAGACCTAAATAGTACAAAAGCAATGAACCTTGGTGGTGTGATAATCTAGAAACCTCAACAGAAGCAGTTCAGCCATTCAGTATTCAGAATAATTTTGGCAATTGTCTTTTATCAAGTTGATGTCTGTGTTTGTGTTCAATTCTTTTTAAATGTTGATTTATAATTTTAACACTCTCATACTGCTGCTCCCCCTCACTTTGAAGTCTCTTGTCTTGATGGACACTGAAGTGTTACTTAATATGTACACAATGATTTGACTCCAGGCTCCTCTGGAATTCACGATTGGTCTGTGTTCTCCCAATTAAAATCAGCGCTTTTGTTTAGGACTCATCATAATGCCAGAGCTGTGCCGCTGCTGCCGCTGCTGCCGCTGCTGCTGCTATTGTAATTGTGGGAGTTATTACACTTATTACTGTAGTTATTGTCTATTGTTGCATTTATTGTTTTAATTGTTGTTGTTATTGGTGTTGTGATAATTATTTTCTTCGCTATTAATGTTGTTGCAATTGTTATTATTTTCTTAATGTTTTTGTTGTTATTGTTGTAACCAATAATAACTACTTCTGGGTTGGTCTATTGTAAATTTCATATTAGTTCAGAGCAATAAATGGACTATTCCACTTGAAATAAAGACCTTAATTTACATAAGAATGTGAGCTGTAAAATAAACTAAAACTTGTAACTGAAGAGTGATAAAAATAATTAAGCATGGCATAAAAAGTACAGCCTAGGGACTAGGGAGGGTCTAAAAAGTACAGCCTAGGGACTAGGGAGGGTCTAAAAAGTACAGCCTAATGACTAGGGTGGGTCTAAAATGTACAGCCTAGGGACTACGGTGGGTCTAAGTGTATCTAATAGTTTTGTTTTTTATTCCTAAATCTTTATCATTAAGACCCCCAACCACCAAATTCATGAATAGCTTTTTTCTTTGTATACTAAGCCAACAGTTAGGTACGCGCCCTCTGCTTTTAGCGGAAGAAGACTGGAAAGTAATATTAGGTCGGCCTCCGCGTCAGTCGTGCGCATCCACAGCTTCACCTGAGCCAATATTGCCTCTAAATCTTTGCTTTGCGCTGGATCTAGAGGAAAACTCTCTCTCCACCTAGTTCATACACTATACCTTATCATTTAAACTCACTTGGGAATATAATTTTGATACCACCTCCTTTTATGTAGACTTACACAGCTAGGACCCCACACTTGATACTGCAACCTTATATTGAAAATTGCCTCACTTGTGGATCAATTACTTAAATATTTATAAATTGAAGTGAAGAGAAATGATGATTAAAAAGAAAACATGCTGCTTCTCTAAAATCCAGAAGATTCTTTAAGTTATATAATAAGATAACGAACCAGAGAAATAGCTCAATGGGTAAGGGCACATTTCCACAGGCCTTGTGACCTGAGAACGTTTCCCAGCTCTCACAGGATGACAGGCTCTCTCTCTCTCTCTCTCTCTCTCTCTCTCTCTCTCTCTCTCACACACACACACACACACACACACACACACACACCAATAATAAATAAATGAATAAATTAGAATTGATACATAACAAGATTTAGGGTAACCTGTTTAAAAATATGGTATCAAGAAAGACAACAGTTGAAACGTAAGTGTAGTTTTTAGAGGATTTTTTGTTGCTTAGATTCTACTGTGATAGTGTGTCACCTGAAAACTATAAAGTGTAAATGTAAACAAACCATAGCCCTTTATTACTGATCAAATGATATTTTAGATGAAAAACCTTTTCCTGATAATTTTCTTCCATAAGCAATGCTACCTGACCAAACTCTAAGCAAGCAACTTATAAAATCATGATTTGTTGCATTAAGAAATGTATTTGGTTAAATATATACAGATAACTAAACATAGTAATCTGTGAAGCATTTCTGTCTAATTTTAAATTATTCATATTGACAAATATTAAATAATTTTTATATTTTTTCATGTTTGGTAAAAATATAAGATTTTAATCAAGTATTACTTAGTCAATTAACAAAATTTATTGAGTACCTTACTATGCCTTGGACATGATGTAAGATGCTGGACCACTACAATAGTAGTTGCTATCACAAAAGCATAGAAAAAAATAGCACAGTAAGATTGCTTCCTCTTCATGATAGTTTTAAATTTGAACTGTCCCCAAACTCTTATCAGCATTCCATGATTTCATTATAACTGATACTCAGGGGCAGACTAGAGCACTGTACATTCCAAACGAAAAGAAATTTAAACTTATTAAAATGTAATTAATTAGGGCTGAGGATGTAGATCAGAGCTCAAGTTAATGAAGTCATTTTATTGTATTTATTGTACAATTGTATCATATCAGCAAATTTGAGAAATTTTGTAAAGAATTTAACTAGGTACATGTTTTATTAATAAGATTGCTGCTTCTGTATTTTAAAACAATCTCATAGTCTATGATTAGCACAATTGTTTTACTAAAAGAAACAATGTTGTCTACTTCATGTTAAAACTGTGTGATGTGTTTTAGTACTTATATTCTCTGTCATGAACATCAGACTCAGAGATATATTAGTGAGCAGTTAAGCACAGTAAGTGAACTCTAAAACCTATAGAAAACACCTTCACACTTTGCCCTCAAAGAGCAGGGGTGAAAGAAGGCAAAGAGACTCATCTACTCAAGAGAAGAAACTGTAGTTTCCAAATATCCAAAGTGTCTGGATGTATGGTTTTTTACTTTTAGTTTGCTTTGATTTTGGTTTGGTTTGTTTTGATTTTGACAATAATTAGGTACTCTCAAAAACACCTCAAAATTTAGCTAAATATTTGCTTGCTTTTAGGGAACTCTCGGAAAATGAAGTGTTTGAATCTCACTTCTCTGTGCAGTCTTTCTTTTAGAGGATAATGTTGAAATGCTTTAGTATTAATATTCTTAAGTTTTTATTTCTGAATATTGTGAATTAAGAATTCTGGCTCTTAAAGCAGGCTCGCTGACAGATGCTTTCATTTTCCTTCTTTGTTGACTTAATTCTAAGTCATCAACAAATCTTTTATGTCCTCACTTAAAAAACATTGGGAATTTTATACTTCTGAAGACTTGTCTTCCTAGCTGTTCTTTGCAGGAGCAAGCTTAGTCAGGTTTTAAGCACTACAGTTCCAGAGACCTCCCAGGAGAAGGAGGTTCTATAGCAAGTGCACAGAGACCTCCCAGGAGAAGGAGGTTCTATAGCAAGTGCACAGAGGCTCTTTGTCTCCCTCTGGAAGAAGGACTTGTTAGTTAGTGCTACCTTTCTGTTCTTAGAAAGTTTACTCTTATCAAACTGATTATAAGCAACACATCTAGGAGATGTACAGGAAATAGTCATTGCTATTTCTTTGAAAAATATGAGTTAGTAAACATTAACTCTGCTTTTGATTTAAATGAAAGCGATATTAAATTTCCACAGAATATGATTTAATCATTGCTGACTGAACTCTGTCATCTGTTTCTCTCTTGTGTAACTGCACTATGCACAGCACTTACTGGTTTATCACCAGAACCCTCTGGTGCTTTAAGACTATCCCTGAAGCATCAACATAAACTTCCAGAAGTTCTTCTCCCTTGCCTAAGAACATGTTTGAGCCACTCAGTGAGGGCTGTCTTATCTCAGGGAGTTGTTTGGTCTCCCTAAACTGTCATTTCCCAAATGTCTAGGTTGCATTTTCCCCTTCTTCTGGAACAATTGTCATCCATTGTGTCTCTTCTTTTCCTGGTATTCAACTTTTCTTTCAGTAGTTATGCTTTTCCTGTTGCCATTTATGTCAGCCGTTAAAAAAAAATCACAAAACAAATTCCATTCTCACTCTTTCTATTAACTGTCCAAGACTCTTGTAACTAAGCAGGGACATTGCAGCCCATGAGCAGAATGCACAGTCTCGCGGTCTTGGAGGAGAAGATCCAAGTCAATGTGTGAGTAGAGCCACACTTCTTTGGGGGACTGTTTACTCCCAGCTGTTTGTCGACTGTGTTGTTTATTACAGGCATCACATGACATTCTCCCCGTGTGTGTGTGTCTCTGTGTTTAAATTTCTCTTTCATCAAAATATAGAAAAGGAAAACCATTTAGGCCATGATTTTGTAGCAGTAGACATTGCAGGGAAGTTGTTATATTTTAGAGTCTTTGCTATTTTCCTTTTTTTTTTAATTTCAAACCACTTGTATTCAAAAAGTACATTTTCCCTTTAGAATTTTGAGATCTGTTGCAGTATCTCTGCGCACTGTCGAATGAGTTTGTGGGAAGTCGGGCTCTGACCAGTGAAGTGGCGTCAGCCACAGCTACTTATCCTGTCTGCTCCAACACACATCTTTTGTGCAGATTATGTTGTCATGAGCCAGCTGAATGGTTATAGAGTGCTGTTTCCTTTCTACTGTCTTTACAGAAGCTACCTTCACTAAAGTTACTCTGTACTTTTGCCAAAATCATTGTTCCTCTTATGTGTTCATGCATTGTCCATGAATATAGAGGCTAGCCTCTTTTAATCCTTAAATGAAAGAGGACTTTTTGCTTATTTGAGAGCAAAATTTGGGACATTTACTCTGTTTTGAGTTTGTTCTTTGTCCTGCAAACATGCAGACAAGTAATTTGAAGTCAAGCTTTACTAGGACCAGTACTGTAATTACTGCCTTGTCCATGTTCCCTTCTACGGGGCTCCTTCAACTTCCCTATGCTCTGCTCTTCCCAAATGAGTCTCCCACTTGGTTCCGTTCTTCCTTCTCCCAATATTCCTCAATAACCTTTCTCTATTTCTTGAAGTATCTGATTTTAGAACAAATGTGTAGGTTTAAATTATAGCTTTTTGGCACCCAAGATACAGTGGTGAGATCTCTTCTGTGCACAGAATGTTAAATGATGACACATTAATTGAACAAAAGGCAAACTTCTTAAGGGACATGTATCCCACCAATGAGGGAACTAAGGCCCAGAGCAGTGATGTCATCTCCCTGAAGAGCCCTGAGGATGTGAGCAGGAGCAACATTCTTCTCTTTGGAAACAAATGTTTGGAAGAATAAGTAGCGACAGGGCTTCCATTTGGGTGTCTAGCCAAGAAAATGCCCTGTGAAAACAGTCTCACATTTATTGAAGAAGTGTTTGTTTGATATCCCACTTACAAAACCTGATAATCAGTAATCAAGCCTAGTTAGGTTGAGAAATATCTCACATAATTACATCAAAAGTCACTCTCATAACTGGCCCCATATCTCTCTGCCCTTGAAGTGCTAGTATTTTCATGAACATTTTAGAGATACATTTGAAAAGATGTTTTCCCTGAACATGTTCAAATATGCAAAAAGACTCCAAACAGCTCATATAAAATCTGAATATGGAGTGTGCAGTATAAAAAGGTATAATAAAACTCATTCATTTGTAAGGTAACTATTGAAGTTAATAAAGGACATCTTCTCCAGGGCCTAGCCACATAAGTATAGTAATCCCTTAGCAGAAAAGATGTATAGTTAGTTATCCCTTAGCAGCAAACTTCTCTTTGAAACAGATGTAGACCATCAAAGAAAACCACAACCAACCAAAACACAGAGTTGTGGAACCTAGTTCAAAATGATCCCTATCCAACACATCTCTAATACCTAAGACTCAGGGATCATTGCAGAAGGGGCAGAAAGGTTGTAAGAGCCAGAGGATTGGGGAGTTTTCTGTGAGCGTGTCTTCTAGGAATGTTGGCAACCACCCCCATGAAGTCTCACCAACATAGCTGCCTAAACATGACATGAACAAGGATGAAACCAATAGACGACCAAAACTGACAGGGGACGCCCATGAGGCTTCAGCCCTAGACAAAGAACTGCAGGCAGCTAAGGATTGCTGAGAGTTGGAGAAATCATCTTCCCCAGGGAAGAGCCCCCAGCTGATTATCCAATGCAAAATGGTAAGCCCTGAAAACATACATAGAAGTTAACATTATAGAGACTGAGGTTATATTTATGTATTTAAGAATATTTAGACATATATATGCATGAAATCTCTCTCTCTCTCTCTCTCACACACACACACACACACACCATCAATTAAAGAAAAAGAGGCCATGAGTTTGAGAGAGAATGGAGGTACATGGGAGGGTATGAGGGAAGGCAAAGGAAGGGGAAAATAGTCTAGCTTTTTATTATCTCAAAAAGTAAAAATTATTTTTAAAAATTTAATTAAATAGCAACTAAAGAGATAGCTCAGTAGTTAAGAACATGTACTCCTTTTATAGAGAATCCATGATTAGTTCCCAGCACCCAAGTTCCATAGCTCACAAACACCAGTAATAAAATATCTAGATGACTAAACCCCTCTTCTCTCCTTCACAGAGACAGTACTCACATGTTCACATGCACACATACACACGTATACATGTATGCACACACGTAACTTAAAATAACTTTTAAATGAGATTGGTAAAAGAAAAGATGGGTGCTCATGTGCTTTGTGAGGAAAGAAGCATCACTTCTGTCAGAAGGGTCAGTGTGTGTCTCAGATCGACAACTTAGCCGCATTGAGCAAATCTAAGTCCAGGGGGAGTTTGTGTAGCCGGGATGTCAGTCCTGTTTATATCTTACTTTTCTTGAAAGCAAAATAATGAAAATAAAAGATATAAGGGATACAGAGGTATTCTCGTTACCCAAAGGCATAATATTAGAATTCATCAGGACAACGTATTTCAGGACGGAGCATTAGACAGTGAATATAACAATTACCATGTTTCTCCTGAAAACAATAAACATTATAAGAATTCAAATCAGATTACTCTAATTAGGTCAGATTTTATTATAGACGTTTAGCTTCCCAGGAAATAAGGGTCATTTTGAACATCTCTTCCACACGTTTAGCACGCTTCTATTTCTTCCCCATGATTTTCACTGAACAGGCATTAAGATTCTGATAAGAGAATTAACTGAAAAAAATATTACAAAAGCCTTGTAGTGGATTAAATATGTTAATGGAAAAAACAGGGATATGCCAAGACAGACGTAAACACTGAGGAAAGATTTATGACAGGCGAAGAAAAGTATGTAGAAAAAGCTTAACAGTGCAGGATGACATCAGGGCGTACCTTATGGTCAGGTCAAGTAGAAGTGTGAAAGACTGTAACAAAGGGGAAGAGGCATTATCAACTGTGTAAAACATGAGTGTGACCCTGTACTCCAGCACTTACGTCATGAACAACTCAAGTATCTATTATACTCCTCCCAGAAAAGGTCACAGATCATTTCCATTTTAGATATAAAAAACACTTGAAATACTTATAAATTTCCATTTAAGGTTTTAAAGGAAAGTCTTGTAAGTCAAATCAAGAGCTATTATTTTTCTTTCCTATATCATTGGTAAACATTTGTAGATGTTTTAATATTTGGATATGGTTAAAATATATATGATGGTTTTTAATTGGGATGTACATTGAATGTAACAATAAAGGTTTGAGATCTATTTGGCCACAAACTTAGAGCAGATAGGCAAAACACCTAGAATATAATGAACTTCCTGGCAGCATAAATTGTATCAAGAAGTAGTGAGAGAAAAATTAAGGATAAAATCCAGGAGTTTCTCTGAGGCCCTCAGTGACTGTGAATCATCTTCAAGAAAAGGATTTGGAGTTCTGTTATCAGGAAGATACTTTGCACCAGGCCACACAATGCACTAGGCACTTTCTGCAAGCAATCGTGCGTTGAGAGGATGGATGACGGCAGAACAAATCTGCTCATTGGACCCGATCATCCAGCTGCAAATCACTGGAATAAACTCTGTAAGAAAGGAAAGGTAGAGCATGCCATGTCTTGACTGAGTTGCTCCTTGCTCCACTGCGTAGTTTCTGCAGCACAAAGCAGTAATCCTAGGCTAGCATCATCTTTTCCTGGCTGTGGCCTGTGAAGATAAGCATGTCTCACCTCTGCGCTGAGAATACAGAACAGAGCTGACTCTGTACATGGCTCACTGTAAGCACACAAGCCATGCCTTTCTCTTCAGTCTTGCAGGATCTGGGTCTCATTTGGAAGGATTAGGATTTGCACAGGTAACACAATCAGGGTAACAAAACCCAAGGGTCACTTGTACATAGCAGAGAGTAGACTGGTCTGTTTCCTCAGTCATATGCTACATCTACACAGATTGGTTTTGCTTTTAGTTTTTAAAATCTGAATATAGATTGAGGGGTATATCCTGACATTATTTGGTATTTTAAGGAATGTAATTAGTAACTGTTATTAACTACAGTGAGAATAGAGATTTGTCTGCAATCTATGTGGCAGAGTGTACTTTACTGGTACATATTAGAGGACAATACACAGTGTGCCTCTGCTTTATTGTATAACATGTACTTAAGTAAGTACAAGCTGATTTACTTCCTTTAAGCCTCTAACTAACCATTCTCAATAATCTATGAGCAAAGTATGTTCCATCTATATGAAAGCCGAAACTATTTGAAATCCTGTTACAATCAATCTCTTTGTGTCATAATTCCATATTTAAAGAGGGAGTGTGGATAACAGATAAGCATTTCAAATTAAAGTATCACTCCTGGCAAGATGCCTGTCATGAAAAGCTCTGCTCTGGTAGATGTTTCCTAAGCTTGTCTTTTGATGTGAGCTAACCCAGGCTTCAGACTATCCCGATTTAGTTCCCCTCAGGGTGATATGCCTAGGGTCAATGCTCTCCTTTCCTCATACACTGCGCTCAGAGACTCTTCCTGGCAATTGTCTAAATCTTAAACATAACCTTACTGCCCCACCATGGTAATTTCCCTGCAGAGTTCCTTGTTCAGCCATCTCTTGCCCTGCCTCCCACTGCTTGCCTGTGGTCTCGGAGGGGAGTAATTTCTGCAACATTTTTGTTTCTTTTGGTTGCTCTTGTGGATGGCAAAGGCACAAAAATAAGTGGAACAGATCTCTGTTAATTTGGATATTTTTAAAATTTTCACAAGATTCACTGTTGCTATGAAAATGAACACAATAAATTATTGTTGTCCATGTAACATTTATTTTTCTTGAGCCTGTTTCTGTTTTCACATTGGAAAAAATACCTCCAAAAAATTAATGGCATCAGATTTTTGGGAAATAATTCTTTCTGATGGATCTATTAACAAAACACTAATACCATTAAGCAGGATCCATCACCCTGTAACTCTTGCTAGGCAATGTCCCCTACTGAAAGCAAAGTAGAAGTTAGACACAACATTGCTCTGGTGCTCACCTTCACTGCACTATAAGGACATTTTGAAAGTGATTTTTTTAAAAATTAATGTTACATGCTGTTCAAAACAAGAATGTTAGTCCTCTAACCATTCATCCCATTCAGATGAGTGCAGCCTGCTCTCCCCTCCTGGGCTTCGGCAGAGAGAGCTTCAGAGTCCTCATTGCCAAGATGCACAAAGGAATTCCACCAATTATTTCATTGGCTTGTCCTGTCTTAAATGAACTGTGCATTCTGATGCTGATGGCAGTTCTGAAAGCCACTTTCTAGCTGAATGTATTAGACACATGAATAGATTTTATATTCTGGATTTTCTCACAAAAAAAATTAATAAAAATAAACTAACATTCTCTTTAAAGTGCCAACTAATTAGTCCTAAAATCTTGCTAAAGCTACATATTATTGATTAATTGCTTCTGGCCTTGACATGTGCAGTATTAGCTGACATGTTGATACTCTATATTAGTTCTAAAATAGGATGAATATTTCTAATGTGAGTAGTCTTCAAATATCCATAGGTAGAAGAATCACACAAAGTGCTTGTAATAAAGACTCAGTTCTTCAAACCCAAGACTGAATCATATCCAATTAGGATCAGGCCCAAGATTTTCAACAATCTTCCTGCTAAAATTTGAGATCTTATTCCTTAAAATCTAAGGGATTATTTCCTTCATCACGTGGCTTTTGGCTTTCAAGCTGAGTTACATCATCTCCTTAATCTTTCCTTGTCTTTTCTTTATCTGCCAAATATAATTCTGATTTAACAAGTACTTATCTGACAGCAATGCTTTAAATAGCCAACTACTAGATGTAGCCCGTGAAGGGCAACCATGGATCTGTTCATTACACCTTCCTGTTATTTTCCCAATAAGTCGTTTTGGTTAATGATTATTCGCACTTCAATAAATATGTATGTTTAGAGTCACTCTATGTGGAGAATATTAATAAATGGAAGTAACAAATAAAATTTTTATAATTGTTCAATAGGCATCGATTTTTCTCTAAATTGTCCAGATATTCAGAATAAGATGCTTGCTCTCTTGATCAGTATATTTAAAAGCATTACTAAATACTTTAAAAAGTATAAGTAATATCCATGCCAGAGTGAATACTGAATAATATTTATGATTATATAAATTAATAGAACGTGAGTGAGGGCCAGTGTGCACATGAATGAATGTTTTGAACAACAGTTTTTGAAGACAAAAAAATAATCCTTAAAAATCTATGGTCAGTACCTCTTCAGAACTCTTTGTGTTCTTATTATCCTGAAACAGAGGTCACCTTGATTCCCACAGGGTTAACTGTTTTGCAGTTTGTTCGTCCTTGTCTTCTGGTTCCTGTATTGCTTAGCAATACAGAAACTTCTCAGCAATGTAAGGTAGTGATGTGCCAAGATGGTGCCCCATCTTGGCTGTGACTGGGACTTCGCCTGCTTCTGGAGTGTATGTAGAAGAAAGCATACTTCAGTACACTGTCTATCATGAACATGTATGCACTCATGATAAATCACATGATCTGATTTCCTGAACCTCTATCCACAATGAACTGAACTGGATTTTGTATTCTTTTAAACCATCATTATTTTTAAGCTGTAAGACAGTGTCTGACCTAACGCTCATTTTGGGAAGACACTACGATTAAAATCCAGAAATTCAGCGTTCTAGTCTCACATCCCTCATTTAGTAGCTCAGCATTGTGCCTCAATGACACCTCAGGACACAGGAGCTCAGGCATTGCTTTCTGCAGAGTTTTAGCTGAAGCCGAATGCTACAGTGCACATACGCACACTTGGTTTGTTTTAGGGTTCATTGCCATGCCAGTTGATTACTTTTGGTGGTGTTGGGGATTTAACCTGGGACCTCTTGCATGTAGGTAAGCTGCCACTGAACTACCCTGTCATGAGATTCTGCTTGGTTCAATCAAACAAGCAACCAAGGCCAATCCTTACTCATTGTTTGTGCGATGAATTCTAAACAGCTGCTTTGAGAAATACTTTGTTCAAACAAAATCCAGTGTAGAAACTCAATGTGTGGCACAAATAGAAACAAAGCATCCTCATGAAGCAGGCAGGGTTCTGTGGGGCTTGCACATACTTTCCGAGACTTCTCTTGTCTTTCAGGACTCATTTGAATGCTGCTCTTGAGGTTCACAGGTGAGCTGTGTGATGATGTTAATAAGACAGCATCAATGTCCAAAATTTGCTGTTGACCAAGTGTCTCCAGATAGCATTGTTTAGAAATATTTCCAGGGAAATATTGCCAACACTATGACTACTGTCTTTTGAAGCACATGGTTTCTGTTTTCCTGATAAAAGTACCTTGAAATACATAACTTTAGATGAGCACATGTACCATTAGTCTTGGCATTACTATGGTGTAGAGAAACTATGGGGGTCAAAATGGGAGGACGAGAGCGGACAAGGCAGTCAAGTTCATGAGGTTGATGCAGAAGGGATTTGGCATCAAATATGGCCAACTTTAAGTTTACATGTGGAGAACTGAACTTCTTCTTGGTATGACTGGCTGTAAGTGGGCCAGACACACTTATCAACAGAAAGGGAGGTTCTCTAGCACCTCAAGATACTGAATCCCGATGGGGCGTCTTTGCTGTTATTGCTCTTTCTCTAGTTTGTTTTAAGTGTCATTCAGTTTTCAAAAACCCTGTGGTATTTTAGTAAATTCTCTAGTTTAAAACAATTTTGATTTTGTTCACTGGACTGAATATTGTGGTTTAGAATTGAGCACATTAGATATTATTAGACTATTCATACACCAGAATGAGGGAAAACTCTAAAAACATTCTAATGTAAATCACATTTTAACTTAAAAATAATTGTAAATATTCATGACACAAGTTTCAGGCAAAAGCAAGATATCAGTCAACATATTGTTTAGTTTTGTATTCTCTGGTCCCTTAAATAGCTCTCTAGAAAGTCACTTAATCCCCTAAGATAGTAAGACAGATTTAAAATTTTCTAACTTGCTAAAACCATCTGAAAAATTATTTTTATAAAAAACTACTCTTAAAACTTAAAAACTTAAAAATTGAATAGTTGTGGTCTCTGATAGTTATTTTAGGCATATCTATATCTTTTCGCTTTAGGAGCCAACAAGCTGTAGTGCTTGAGTATTCCTTGAACATAACAAAATACATCAAGAGATAATTCCATATCTATTAATAATTTTAAAATTAATACATAATACTCCATAAATTATAATTTTTTAAACAATAGCTGACTAACTTCTATTCTTTGAGAAACTATCCAGGAAAAAAGGAAGGCCAACTGAGAGCTTGGATCTTACAACACAATAAGCTAACTGACTTCTTCTTTGCCAAAGTTTCAGACCCAAAGCTTGCGTCTGTCAGACCAGCACAGGAAGTCACACCTGTGGAGAGGAATTGTTAGCATCACCCTCATCGAGGGCCGAGACCTCAAAGCAATGGATTCCAATGGGTTGAGTGACCCCTATGTGAAGTTCCGACTGGGGCATCAGAAGTACAAGAGCAAGGTGCGTGCTCCATCTGTGCTCCTGCCACTGTTGGGCAGGTGCTGGCTGGTTAGCAGCCAGGCTTTAGGAGCTGTGACCATCGGGTCCCTTTGAAATGAGGACTGTGGAATAGAATGTCGGTCTGTGCCCTAGATGGCCTTGAAAGAGCCGCTCTGCTCTTCTGTCCCACTGCCTTCATCTATCACCCAGGAACTAGCTCGCTGCACATTTGTGAGATTTAAGAGGAAAAAGCAACAATATCCTAGAACAAGTATAGCATATCCCCACCCGGAAATGCTCAGGGCATTGCTCAGCACCAGCACTTACAGCATCAGTGATACAGACATTATTTTGCAGGCAATGAAATTCTTTCAGATTACTCTGGTTTATGTTATGCAATCTGATTTTGACCAATACAACACCAGAGGTTTTTAAAAATTATTTCTGCAGTTTTATTTAATTATACAGCTTTTGAGTTTTATGTCATACTTCAATAAAATGTGTTACAATTACATTCATGTCTCTTCTTCCTCCCCTTTCACTTCTGCCAACCATTTTCTTCTTCAAATTGACCCCCCCAGCATGTTCCTCTCTTCCTTCTTTCGTTCCTTCCTTCTTTCCTTCATTCCTTCCTTCTTCCTTTTCTCCCTTCCTTACTCTCTCTCCCTTCCTGCCTGCCTTTCTCCCTTCCTTTCTCTCTCTCCCTCTCTTCCATCCTTCCTTTCTCCCTTTCTTTCTTTCTCCCTTCCTTTCCTTTCTCCCTTCATTTCTCTCTCCCTCCTTCCCTCCCTTCCTTTCTCTCTCTCCTTCCCTCCCTCCCTCCCTCCCTTCCTTCCTCCCTGCCTCACTTGCTTTTTTCCTTTCTTTTCTTTCATCTGGCCCCATGTAGGCAGCAACAACTGTTAGTGTTCATGATTGCAATGGCCATGTCATATGCAGAACTTTTAAAATGTATTTAAGAAACAAAGAGTCAAACCCCTGTTGTTGCTATGAGTCATGTGCAATGGCACAAGTTACTTAATCACGTTGTGTGTCAATTTCCCCTTCTGCAGAAATAGAACTACAATAATGTCTACCTAAGAAAGTTATTAAAGAGATTAAATGAATGTATGGTAGACATACAAAGGGCTTAAAATACTGCTGTGATTTTAAGTTCCCAGTAAATGCTGAAAGCAGAAGGAAGAAGGTTAGTGGCATCAGTAATAGTTGTAGAGCAACAATTTTTAATGGTATATATCAATAGCATGTCATTTATGAAACTAATGGTAATGGCAAGCACCTACGGATCGTAGCTACATCTTGTTATATCCAATTATAACTGCTTCCAGCTTTAACAGCTGGCATTCATAGACACCTTGGGACGAGTACTTCCCATCCATCCTGAATTACATGACAATCACACGCCACTTTGTGAAAATTCCTTGTCTTTAATGCAATCACTTTCATGGATTTGGGGTCAAAATCTTATCTAGTTCCCTTCTAGTCCAGAAAGTCTTCATTAGTACTTAAGGTCTTCAAAATATCACAAAACTGATGTATTAACATGCAGTGCATATTGCTGGCATGCTATTTGGTGGTCTTATGGAGGCCCACATGGAAGATTTAAACATAAATTTTAGGTAGAAGAAAGTTATATGAGAAAGACAATCTGAATATCAAAGGCTAAATAAAAAGTTCGTCTGTTTATGACCTGATAAAAAAGATGAACTATAGCCGGGTAGTTGTGGCACACACCTTTAATCCCAGCACTCAGAAGGCAGAGGCAGGTGGATCTCTGAATTTGGTGTCAGCCTGGTCTACAAGAGCTAGTTCCAGGACAAGCTCCAAAGCTACAGAGAAACACTGTCTTGAAAAAAAACAAAACAAAAGGACTATATTCCAAAATGCCATAGGAGTTCATCATCTAAGATGAAGAGGACATTTGAATTATCACAGGAACCATCTAATAACATTTATATTTTTCACCAGGAGCTTAAGAACAAATTTAAAACAGCTACTATTTAAAAAAATAGGTATCTATGACACTTCTGTCTTCTCTCAGTTAACACGATTTGCATGTTCTATTTGGCTTAGTTTTATAGTTCTGCTCTTTAGATATAAAATATGAACCCCACTATGGACAGGTGTCTCTTTTGATCTTTCTGTTCATGATCTATTGCAGATTAATTTCAGATTATGAACTTTAAAGTTGGGATTCATTTGCATTACCTTTACATATTACATACATCATTGCTTTCAAATTCTTTGCATCTAAGGACCCGTCTGTCATACATGAAGAAGAGAAAAGGCTACTACATACATACCTGCTTTAAAATGAATGGCAAGAGAAACAAATCTGAGTGTAGTCCAGGCAAATGCTAAATGGAATTTTGTAGCACATTAATATTGGCAACTGTTTATTGATTTATTAGGTTTATTCTCTGCATATTTAAAATTACAAAATTGCAGCCTAGACCTCCTTATTGTTTATGCAGCATGAATAACACACACATGTGCAGTTTCCATGTATGGGAAGTGGAATGGCACTAAATGCTAAATACCGAAGGCCAAGTAAACTAGGACACGCCAAATCTATGTGCTTATTCCTTCTGCTTCCACATGGCTCATTGTCTGTTTTCATGTATTTTAAACATTTATGTGCACAGAGAGGGAAAGCAGGAACTCTGGGAATTCTCATCTTCTTTTATTACAAGATAACTTACTATGTGTTCTTTCTTCAATCAGTAACTGTAATAGAATAAATGCTGGTATCTGAATGTGTTGTTGCACTGACAGGCTGCCTTTTATGCATTTAGGATAGATAATAAGAGAGTGTAAGGGCTTACTTCTGATTTTCTGATTTCTCTGAACACATCCGTGAGTCTACCCTCAACAGAGACTAATTAATATGCACGTACACCTCGTACAATTTGGCTGAACGGCTGCCCTTCACACGATTTTCTGCATAATGTCTCAAGTTATTTTAAATATTACTATTGAAACTAAAATAACTTTTGCCTTTTCAGATTATGCCCAAAACTTTGAATCCTCAGTGGAGGGAACAGTTTGATTTCCATCTCTATGAGGAAAGAGGGGGGGTCATCGACATCACCGCCTGGGACAGAGACGCTGGCAAGAGGGATGATTTCATCGGAAGGTTTGTGCAATCGGTGTTTTATTGACCGTAGAGATGGCAAGCTTTTGTTGAAACAATCTAAACTAACACTGGCTGTCAACAGTTTTAAAGAAGGAAACCTTCCATCATTACAGCTCTGATCAGCACTGACAACCGCAGACTCAAAGAGTGACCAGCAGGTGGCAGCGTTGCCCGGTTCATGGGCAGGCTATTCCAATTTGTATCCAGAAATTTTTTCCAGATGTCAGAATTATTGTGCCTAAAAGTTATGGGAGTCGAAAAAGAGGACTTTAACCTGATAGGACACTTAGAGAAGAAAGAACTTACTCAAGGGTAGGAAGTGGTCTGCGATAATGCTTGTTCTACAGTGATCAGATGTGTTATTTCCCACAACTCTCTACAAGAATCTCTTAGGAGTTCATAAATCAGGAAAGACTTCCAGAATTTTAGAAAAGGAAGAACATAAGTGAGGCAGATCACGTTAATTTGATAATGCAGCAAACTGTATTCTAAAGCTTGAATGACATTTCTCTATAAAGTTAAGGTTATTTAGATCAACTACTTGCATGATAGGGACTGTATCTGATTAAAAAGCCTATTTTTATATTTTTAGCAGTTACATATGTCCATTGTATCAAAATGTGTGAGAACTTGCAAGCATAGAAAAAGCACAGAGAGGTTTATTATTTTTTAAAAATCTCCTTTCAATGTAGTCATGGAATTTACGATCCGAACGAACTCATACATTCCCAGCATAAAGGAAATTTCAGTCTAAAAGTAAAAACAGGAATCCAAACCGACATTTGAGGCCCTTAGTTTTGTTTTGTTTTTAATGGTTCTGACACACGTGTTTAAGCAGTAGCTTTCCACACGTGTGTGTAACACGGCTAACAAGCCAAGCTGGGAAAACACCGCTGGGCTCTACAGGTTGCATTGTACTCAAACCTTTGGAAAACAGGGGCCTTGGTTGCACTTTGCCCCTCAGAAAAATACTGTTATCCGAGTTTTCTGGGAATCATTTTGTTCTTCTTGGCATCTCCCACTAGCTTACGTCATGGCGTGCATCTGCCAGTCTCAGGTCATCTCCTTCCTTAGGCCATGACCTCTCCCAGGGAGTTAGAATCTAGCTGTTATGTGGGCACTTACTTCTTTTCATAGTTTAAGCAACAGTGCCTGTCTGAGTAATCAAATAATCCAAGCAGAACCTGCTCCATTCTTACTTTATATTCAGACTACATTGGATGAAGGCACTGTGTGCTCTAAAACCTGCTGGCTTCTTCTCTGGCTACTGTCAAGGTGGAATGTCAACGTGACTTCTGCCTTTCCTGTTTTATTGCATAATGACAAAAATAATTGAAGCATTTCTTCCTGGGGGAAGAATTTCCAACTTTGGATACTGTAAAATGTCACAGCCCATTCTCTGCAGCCCTTTCCCTTCCCCTCAATGGAAAGCTGGGCAGAGGAGGGCACATCTGCCCCACTCCACCTGGCTTCTGGGCTGGAGGTATGCTGTGCTTTGTTCACTGTTTATTTTCAATGTTGAGCCACATGTTATTTTGAAAATACGTTTCGCAGATGTAAACTCAATAGTAAGGCTAGTTTGTTCATGATAAAAGCAAGTCTGACTATCAATTAAAGAAACGTGTTCACATCTGAAATGGTGAGACATAAGTATTTTAGCAGTGAAAAATTGCCCTCCCTCCATTCTCACTCAAATTCAGGAAGTCAGGACTCTGCCCCCAGCTATCCACTGCAGGTCTCCCATCAGGCCGTCTAGCCTCACCCGCAGCAGAGCAGGAGCTGGCGGGTGGCTTCCTCCCAAGGTACCACACCTCCTCCTGCCCTGTGCTCTACTGTACACATCTCCCTCATGTCTCTCATACAGTAGTTCCAGAGTGAATGCTTGGGACCTGAAACCTTGGCTCCTTGTACCCTCGCTCCCTCTGTGAGTCGACCCCTTTGTGTGTTTCCTGCACCACTCAGGATTGACAGTTGCCAATGTGCTGGTCATTCTTAGAACCCCCCCCCCTTTCCACCCTAGTCTCATACACAACTGAGGACTTTACTACTGGAATAATTAACATGCTTCTTCAATTTAGACACTCCATAGTGAAGCTTCAGCCTCCAGATCCCCGAAAGCTGGATTTTCCCTTGTCTTTTGCTAATACTAAAACTATCAGAGCCGCCTTTCTAGTCCTTTTTTTTCTCACTTTCGTCAAACACACCAGCAGTCTACTCTTTCATCAAGGCTGAAGCCTAGATGACATGAAGGTCTTCACGAGACTGTCCTCTTAAAGAACCTACACATACCAGCGGATCAGCTGTGAAAGGGAGGAACCTATACACACCAGTAGATCAGCTGTGAGAGGGAGGAACCTATACACACCAGTAGATCAGCTGTGAGAGGGAGGAACCTATACACACCAGTAGATCAGCTGTGAGAGGGAGGAACCTATACACACCAGTAGTGAGAGGAACCTTCAGCACGGCAGCAGCCACTTCCTTCCACCTGTCTCTTCATCTGATGGTCTGCTCCCAGCTTGATGACACAGGGCACTGTTGTTGGATTGGCCCCTTCATCCTGACCCCCCCCTTTTTTTGCTCCTCAACTTCTGGATCTTTTTTAACCTGACTCTTCTTGATGTTCTTAGTTGTTTTGTCAAGGCTCAGAGAGTGGTGGGGACTCCAGCAACTTCACTAACCAATATTGTGGGTTATAAAGAGCATTTAAAACGTTTTATTTAATACTTATGTGATAGGTATCTGTTTATGCATGTGCTACAGCACACATGTCAAGGTCAAAGGACAACATTGTGAAATCTGTTCTCTCCTTCCATCTTTACATGCATTCCAGGAATTGAACTAAAGTTCCCATGTGCACAGCACACATGTCAAGGTCAAAGGACAACATTGTGAAATCTGTTCTCTCCTTCCATCTTTACATGCATTCCAGGGATTGAACTAAGTTCCCATGTGCACAGCAAGCACCTTTATTTATTGAACCATCTCTCTAGTCTCAAGGAAAAAAAGATTTAAGACACAAATAAAATAATTTAACTCCTCTACTCAAAACCCATTGCTTGTTTCCCATTAATGGTCTGGGTAGAAGCAAAGTCCTTACTATGGACAGCGGCCTCTGTGTGATGTGGTCCAAACCTCTGTCTGAAATGCGGTCATTCTTCCTCCTCTGCCCTCTGGCCACTATGGACACACTGCTGCTCCCCAAGCACGCCAGACATTCCCCCTTCTATGACACCTTTCTTTAAGTCACTTGCCTGTCTTGCTTTTGTACTTTCATAGGTCTGAGAAAATCCTGCTTTCTTAATATTCCCTTTCTCCTACTCTGCGATATTTTATAGACATAGCCACTATTTGGCATACTGTGTATCTTCATTGAACATCCCCTCCACTGTACTACAATGAGAATTCCATGACAGGACAGATATTTGAATGTCTGTTTACTGTAGCATCTTCAGAAAGTATGTGGCACATATGCTCAATAAATGTTCTTTAATTTGAATGCAAACACTTGAAGCTTGATTTAATACTGGAAATTATGATTTTTCATTCTTTAAATGAAGAATCAGTATATTGTCAATATGACCATGAGTTGGTGGAAGGCACGAACTTAAGGTATAATTGTAGAAATGTACAGATATTATACAAAAGAGAAAACTAATGAGTTAGAATATGTCTGAACAGTGCTTATACTCAAATGCTAAACTAATATATTTAGGAGAAAAACTAGCCTATACATTATTGAGATTCTCTCACTGCAACATTCTAATTGACATATTAAATTGTACATATTTTAGGGTATCATGTGATGCTTCAACATATATATCAAGTATTGTTTAAATCAAGGTAAGCATACCTAAATCCTCAGGCATTTATTATGGCTGGTGGAAACACTCACGACCCTTTCATGTAGGTTATAAATGCAGACGCAGTATTGTACCTAAAGCCTCACTGTTGTAGTGCAGCACACCACAGTTCTTGTCCTGATCAGTCAGCATTTCTCCATCTCTAGCCCTCTGCTCTCCCAAGACTCTTGACACACTGAGCTACTTTCAACTTCCTTAAAGTTGCCTTTTAAGATTTGGTGTCAGTTAGATCATGGCACTAATTACTTTTCTATGCATGGATTATTTCACTAGGTATAATGGCCTCCTGTTTTATCTGTATACTATAAATGATAGATTCCAAGCTTCTTTTTGGAAAGTTCTAGTATCCAAAATTTTGTTCTTCTATGAACAAATAACATTCTACTATGAATATGTATTATATCTCTTTATCCATCAGTCGATGGACATTAATGTTGTGTCCACTTCATGGAATCCATGAGCAACACTAAACATAACAGTAAAGAGCCTGAAGTGTTTATGATTTTTTTCTCCAATAGATTAATGGATGTGTGTCTTCAATTAAAGTTTTTAATCTTTTTTGAATTGGTTTGTACACCTGGCAGAGATCATGATCTGGTTTCTGCATGTGGATATGAAGTTTTCCTAAGACTATTCCTTGAAGAATCTGCCCGTACTCTGATCTGTGTATCAGATACATTTGCTGAACATCCTAGGTTGTGGATACCTTGCTTTACCTCTAGGCTCTGAACTCCACTCCATTTGTCTAAGTAAGTGTTTTTATTAGTTCTGTGATACATTTGGAAGTCAGGTAGTATAATGAGTTCAGCTGTTTGTTTGCTTAAGAATGCTAGTTCTTTGTGGAATATTATTCATACCCTGATAGAAACTACATTGCATCTGGAGGTCATTTTGAGGAGCATGGACATTTTAACATTATAGATTATTCCAATCTATGAACCTACCTTCTCAGGCTTTTATTCTAAATAATTTTATTCTCAAGTATCTTACTTATATAGCTATTAAAAATTTGGTTTCTTGTCCTTATAGTTTTCAGTTAATTTGCTATTGATAGACAGTAATATTACTGATATTTTCTATTGATTTTTGGATCCTACATTTTGGAAAAAATGTTTAATTGGCTCTAATAGTTTTTGGTGAGGCTCTAGTCTTTGGGATGCTCAATAAATAAGGTCACATCACATGTAAATAGTGACAGTTTGCCTCCTCTTTTTCCTTTCCCCCTATTGTTCTGGCTGGGACATTCAGTACTATGGTAGCATTAAGCCTCGAAAGTTAGCATGTCCATATTCTACAGAGGTATCTTCTAGCATGACCCATTCACTATGATATTAACCATAGGCTAGCTCTAGGCTAGTCTATTGTATAGAACGCTATGGCTTCATTTGTTGTAGTATGCTTCTTCTAGTACTCTGTTCAGAGTTTTCACCATCACGGTATATGGGAGTTTACACATTTTGTTGTTTAATTTACGTAAAAACTTATTCACCAGGGACATAGATTAGCAATGACAATAACAATGACTCTTTTCAAGCTTGTAAGCTTCTTTACATACAACTCAGCGTGAGGAGGGCAGAGAAGGAACGTGTATACTGTATCAATTCTGTGGATACGAAGAACGAAGCCAAAGTTGGTTAAGAGGCTGCTAGGTGATTACACAAGTGGAGTGGCTGACCTAGGGTACAAATCCAAGTACCCTGACTCTAAAGTTCACCCTCGCTTCACCAAAGGCTGCATTCAGCTTGTTTTCTGGACGCCTTTGACTCCTCAGTAAAATAATCAGTAAACCAATTTAAATGATACGCATCATACTGCAAGCTTGAACCACAGATTTCAAGCAAAGGTGAAATAATGTTAATCTACATTATTTAACTTTCTGATCACCAGCATTTTGGTAGGCAAAAAAGAATGCAACCTTTGTGATAGTCTGCTAATAAATCCTCATGATTGTTACACTTTTATGTAGAGTAGTAATCTGAACAAATTGGTTGCTGACAGCTGAAGTAAATAGTCGGGAAGCAAGTTGCTTTTATGAATGTACAGGATAAGTAAATCCTATAGCATGTAACTTTATTTAGTTGGAGTTATCTGTAATACAATATGGCAAGATTTATGGTATAATTTATTAAGATGCAAAATGTCCTTTATCTTTAAAGTGGCACTGACTTGGGCATATATGTATTTTAGTTTGCTGAATTGCTAGTGATGTTATTTATTGTTTGTTATCAGGGACTTAGTGCTGGTACTGTCCAGTACAGCAAAGTGTTGCCAATGTAGGCCTGAGTAGAAGGTTTAAGAAAAGTTTTATAAATGATATAAGGAAACTTACTATATATAAACTGGCTAGTTCTAGGAAAAGAACATGTTTCCCAATTCTATAGAAGGAAACAACCCTGGAAAGAATGAGAATAGAATATGAGGTGAACACATATGTTCAGGATTAGCGTTGAGATGAACATTCATGTTCAGGGTTAAGATAGAGGTTAACATACATATTCAGGGTTAAGATAGAGGTGAACACACACGTTCAGGTTTAGCATGGAGGTGAACATCCATGTTCAGGGTTAGCATGGATGTGAACACACATGTTTAGGTATAGCGTGGAGGTGAACATGCATGTACAGGTTTAGCATGGGAAAGGAGGAACCCAGCCTTTGGCTTTGACTCTTTGCATAATCAGGTCTGTAATTCTGATTTGGGGCATTTATTTTCGACACCAAAAGTACAGCGACCTTTGTGTTCTACACATAAGAGAGCAAACCCACATGTACCAGGACCTTTGTGATCTACACACATAAGAGAGCAAACCCACATGTACCACGACCTTTGTGTTCTACACACATAAGAGAGCAAACCCACATGAACCACGACCTTTGTGTTCTACACACATAAGAGAGCAAACCCGCATGTACCACGACCTTTGTGTTCTACATAAGAGAGAAAACCCACATGTGCCACGACCTTTGTGTTCTACACACATAAGAGAGCAAACCCACATGAACCACGACCTTTG